>MNCI01024482.1:4779-40530 GCA_015680685.1 Gnetum montanum | reverse complement strand
AAGGTTGAGTACTCCAGACTTCATTGTCATATAATTCATCGGTTCTCCAATGAACTTCCTCACTAAGTGTGACATTATTGTAATCTTGTAGGAGAGGCATTGTTGTGAAGTTGTGTGTGAATTTATATGTGACTCTTTAATAATTATTTCTTTTTAAAAGATATATCATTAAGTCCTTATATAGTGACCTTTTATGATATAACTAATCTAAATAACTAGCACTGTCCCCGGCAATGGCGCCAATGATGAGTGACGAGGTACCCCTACACTCAAGCATATGTATACGAGCGTTTTCACGCACGATCTGGTCGAACTCTATAGACGGACTAGTTGTGTCTCCTAGATAGTTATCCTTAGGTCGCAGTTTGCCGTCTTCCCACTTGGACTAGTATTATATTTATCACGTATGGTTTAGTCTAGAGTGAGGTGTATGATGGGTTTCCTAATCTAATGCTACTCTTGAAGACAATGGAAAGTAATATTATCTAAGCTAGGAGGAAAATGGTAAGAGAATCTAAACTAGCCTAAGTGTGATGAGCATCTGTTCCTTGATTATCCGTACACATCTTAGACTTCGTGCACGACTACCACTGGGATTACCAAGTGCATATCCTAGGTACGCTACTGGGTTACCAAGTAGTCACACTTAAATACTCGTAATAAAGTCATACTCATTCCGCATTCTAACATGAGTTTAAGGGTGAGAGAGACTAATTAGGGAAGTAGTAAATAACAATTAGATAAATAAATAAACAAAGTAAATGCTGCAATGATGAAGTAATCTCGATCTTTATTGCTGATCATGTGCATGTCCAAGTACGTCACACTCGAATAAAGGATGTTGTACAATTACATTCATCACACTATGGGCAGACACTGGAAAATATTCTAACTCTGGAGGGAGAAAAATGCCAAAGTATAGCTACAATCTAACATAAAACTGAGAAACAAGGGAGATCTGCTGTTATTTATAGATTTGGTGGCGCGACGTGATATCGCGTACGATACATCGCATATGTGATATCTCGTATGTGATATCGTAGCCCATGTGATATCACGGCTATGATATCACAGCCACTGGGACATCATGGCTATGATATCACGGTAGTGATATCACAGCCAGCAAATTCATGACTCATCATATATATATACATATGTGCTTTAGAGGCATTGATTTTTTGGATTTCCAAACAATAGCATGAATGTAGCAGTAGTGTATTAAACATAATTTAATCTTATTTTTCTACAGCTATGTGTACATAACAATGGTTTTTCCTTTGTTGTTTTTGCCTTTATGGCCAGGCATTGGCCACAGGCTAGTTAGGGGCTATGTTAAACCCCGAATTGCTATAGTTTTTAAGGTTATAAACTAGTATTTTTATTTTTTACTATTTTCATCTATCGAAGATAATTAATTTTGGAAATATAAATTTATAAGCATTAATTTATATTTTAAGTTTATGTATCCCAGGAAATCGCAGGAGTGATGGAGATCAATATTAATTATATTGATCCTCATAGCAGTTGCAATATGGATTGATAACATGAATTTTGGTGGAGCAAAGGTCTTAAGAAGAAATCAAGATATTGATTTTCATAGAAAGGCGATCTGAATTGATGATTGAAGATGCCAGAATTGGTGATTCATTTTAATAAAGATTCAAATAATTTATTATCAAATTCTTCGATACCAATCAATTCTCAAAATGGTTATTTTTATACATTATTATAAATCCCTTTTGAGTATAAATAAGAAGCTCAACTCAAGAGAGAACCCACACCAAATTGAATCTTATTTTATTAAAACTATTAAGGGAGATTGTTAATACTTTATGATAATCAAAAACCATTGATGTAAAAAGGCTATGAAGTTATTGCATTTTGGAGACAACAGAGCAAGGTCAGAATTTAGGTGATGTATCCTTTATGATCTTCTATATTTAAGATAAAAATTTAGGTAATTTCAATTTGGTTTAATCATCTATTTTCATCTTTGAACTTAACATTAGAAGTTGAGATGAAGTTTTGTTAATTTTACTTATGAGTGATAGTCATAAGTGTAAAGTTTTGAATTGAATTTGGATCTAATTGTTATTTTTCTTAACTAGTTTTTTGACTTTGGAACCATTCCTCCATTGATATGACTCACAAGTTAGTCACAGATGAGGTGACTATCTTACAATGAAGTTAGTTATTAAGGTAATTCAACACCAAACTTTGGTTGGCTTATCAGAGCACTATAGAAAGGAGAAACTTCAAACTGACAAAAAGGAAAGGCCTAGTGGTTTTGGAGATGCCTTTAAGGTTTTCATCCTTACAATCGATCCTAAAAAACCTCCAATTAGGGTAGGAAATGGATCATATCTTATTCTCATTTAGAAGTACTCAAATAGGTTTTCACTTCCTACTAATAGTTTCTTGTTAATAAAAAAAGGAAAAACTAATGAGAGGAACATTTAGGAATTTAGCTGAAGCATCAACTATTGAATGATGTCACCTTGAACTCATAAGGCAAGAAAATTAATTGGAGAATCTTTATGAAAAATCACATTACATTGAAAATTCTAGATGACATAGAGAATATGTGAATGAAAGAAACTCTAAGTATGAAATAAAAATCCTTAAATTTTAGGAGTTTTAGGAAATAAAAATTCATCTAAGCTTGGTTGAAAACCATGTAAATACTAGCTACATCAAGTCTAAGAGGTACGTGCAAAGGGATAAGGAAAAAAATAATGCATGAATGAATCTTCCATGTTGTAGACAAGATACATTGGATCATGAACTCCAAAATAAGAGTGTTGAATACCAATAGACAAACCTTGATGAATGAAATACTACAAAAAAATGTCTAATTTTTGAAAAAGTAGTAGAATTCCATATCTTCTAAATTCATTTCTTCCATAATTACATATTTTGATTAACCTTGTAGAGATAATTGAATCTTGGCCAAATATCACCATTAGAATTGATAATAGTATATATGGTTTACATCAATATGGAAAAACTTGATGCTATTAATCCAAGATATATCAAGAAAACCATTATGAGAATATTTAATAGTTATACTTTTATCCAAGAAATGTAGGCTTTTTAAAAACATTAATGCCATAAAGACTTTGACACTTAGACCAAGTAATTCATCGATTACACATGTGAAGAAATGGAAGGGAGAAAATGTTAAGCTTATACCATGTACTACAAAGATATGGATGCTTAATAGTCCATGGTTCATTATTAAGAGGAAATCACTAAAGAGAAATCTTATCAAGCATAAAGGTAGAAATAATAATATTATTAAGTTCCAAAATTTACTAATAAAACTCTAAGCTTTGCAAGCATTCTTTATGAAAATAGAACTTGATATAGTAATACCTTTTCATTTAAAAAATGAGTATTCCTTTAGTCATCACTACCTCTAGGCTTATTGGTGCAAGGACCTATTTCAATAGATCCCAAAAGGATCCATTTTCCAAACTTCCTAAGTAGATCTAGCTTAGAAAACAAGAACAACATAATGAAATGAAGAAAATCTCCCTTATATTAACAAAACTTAGAAAATATAGAGAAAATACATCAAAGATAAAGAGCGAAGCTCAACTAAAAACTATCCTAAAGATATTTGAGGCCACACTTGTCCCATTTTAATTCTCAATTACTTACCATGTAGCCAAAGCTTAAGACAAGGCACTTATAAGAGATTCTCTCAAACTTTCTCAGGTGTTCTCCCTTGCCTCTCACTCAAGTTCCTTGAACAAGCTTTCCCCTTCACTCATAAGTTCTCTCTCTTACTCAAGGTATCAACAATGATGAATTACAATAATATTTATAATAAACCAAAAGACAAGAAACTTAGAAACCTTTTTTCAACTCAACTTGAGGTTAGAAACCTTTCTCTAAACTTTGTTTTTTTGGATCTTTTATTATTTTAATAAAATTTTGTAGCTTCATTTGTTTGCTATAATTTATTCTATGTTTCTTTGCATCTAGATCATACACTTGCAATTTATTTACATTGGTAATAGATCATAAGTTCTTGGGTAATCAACAAGATCATCTAGGGTGCTTCAAATCCTTTTCTTGAGGCCCATGGATCTGATGCTAAAGCTATTTTATCCTAAAATTTTTAGGTCTCCATCATGGAGCTTTTCAGGTGCTACATCCCTAGACAAGACATCTTTCTTGAGACTTTTGCACTTTTAGCAAGATATCTCCTATGACTCTTAGATGTCTTCTATCACCCCTAGGTCTTAGCCCCTAACATCCATACTCATAAAACTGAAATAGATTCTTTGTTTGATAGCTAAATCCCCCAAACCAAGACATCTCCTAACATTCCAAGATGTCTTCTTCAAGCTTGAAAATTGCAAAACATATATGTAGGATAGAATAAGGGGATTGGAAGAAGTGTCCCTACACTATCTCTTCCATCCTCAAAAATGTCATGCTTCATGACCTTTCACAAGTTGGAAAGCATAATGCCCCCATGACTCAAGGCCATCACACTTAACACAATAATCAAGACTCAATGCATTAGTAACATGAGAATGAGTATCATTTGAGGTTTTGGTTTTGAGCTTCCTTTTCTCATGGAGGCTTGTCCTCATGTTCCACCATGCTTCCTTTATTTAAACATCTTCTTGGAATG
Source organism: Gnetum montanum (assembly GCA_015680685.1). Lineage (NCBI taxonomy): Eukaryota > Viridiplantae > Streptophyta > Gnetopsida > Gnetales > Gnetaceae > Gnetum > Gnetum montanum. The sequence continues at coordinate 35,882 of MNCI01024482.1, read as the reverse complement.
CTTTTCTTGCATCCTCGTGATGACTAAAACCTACAACAAATAAAGAAAAAGAAAAAGAAAAAGGATTAAGCTTCCTTAAACCCACATCCTTTCTTCACTTCTTTTTTCTCTTCTTCACCTTCTTCTTCTTGGTAATTGGAAGATGATCACTTAATTTCTTTTAATCAATAGCACCACCATGTCTATTGCCTTCATGTTGCTCATCCATTTTTGGCTCCAAGGCAATCAAATCCATCAACACACTTTATACAAATTCATCATTGCTATAATCACTAGCAAGCATCTCTAAATTCTGGAAAATCATATCATTTTCAATGTCTTCACCAACATCAATAATTACCTTTTAACAATGACTATCCCAATAGCCATTATCATCAAAGAAATTACCATTATTAGTCTTCCTCTTGTTAACAATGACATCAAAAGTCAAAACATGACTCTCATTCTCATCACAATTACCACAATGATCATGATGACCATCATTACCATTAAACATATCACTACCATGTTGAAGTAAAAAACTAGCATCCATCATACTAGCTTTAACATGAGAGATATTATTATCATCAACAAGGTAAAGTGTATACTTACTTATCTCTTCATGGCTTCTCCCATCCATCTTTCATTCAAATTGATCTTCAACACATTGCTATCCAATCTCATTAAAGCTTGAAGGTCCAAGATCTAAATAGGAGTTTCCAATTCCAATGGCTTCTCTTTAAAGAAATCATTAACAAGCTCTTCATCCCATTTTGGGTGTACCAACTTAAAAGGTAAATTCTACTCCATGGTTTCAATAAAAGATCCATTAGAAATAACCAATCATTCTTCCACATACCTTGTCTAGAAGACTCACTTCTATCCCATGAAATAGCCTCACCTTGGCTTAGAATCTCCTTCCCTTGCGAAAAGGTATAGAATAATATAAAAAAGAATGAATATCTTACCTTCTAGTGCTACCCTTGATCCTCCTTGAGAAAGATCCTTAATCTTTATGATTTCTTTGGCTTTGATCCTTCATCTTCCATGACTTATGAAGTAGGAACTTCCCTTGATTGGTAGAATACACCATCTTGGACTTTGAAGATCTCTTGGTCCCTTTAATGAAGCTTTTGATTTCCTTCCTTAAAACCCTTGAGTATTGAACACTTCTTTGCTCAATAAGAGATACTTGAGAACTCATGTTATCATTGATTTCTACTTCATTAGATGTTTCATCTTCATTCCTTTCTTGATGGCTACAAGATATTCTTTTAATTCTTCTTAAAATATTTTCCAAGTTAGTCTTGAATTTCTCCATATCTCTTCTTAATGTTTCTGTAAAATCTTAGTGCTTGTGGACCTTTACTTTGGAATGAACTTCTTGCATTTTAGTTAAAGATCCTTAAAAGAGTCCTTGAACTCTTGAAGCTCTTATCCAAGCTCTTGATTTGTCTTCTTCTTAAGAGCCATATCTTTCATAAGTCTAAAGGTAAAATTTAAAGAAACAAGAATGATATTCAAAAGAAAATGCATAAATATCCATAATGATATTCCTTTCATTCAAAGAAAAGACCAGGATTCAAAGTAAAAGTGTGGATTCCTTCAAAACTAATGCTTTGTTACCAATTTGATGCATGGGCCTACTTTAATAGATCCCAAAAAGATCCATTTCCCAAACTTCCTAAGTAGATCTAGCTTAGAAAACAAGAACAACATAATCAAATGGAGAAAATATTCTTTATATTAAAAAAAATCTCAAAATATAGAAAAAATACATTAAAGATGAGGAGCTAAGCTAAAATAAATACACTCTCAAGGATCCTAGAGGCCACACCTGTCCGCTCTCAATCCTCAATTGCTAACCATGGAGCCAAAGCTCAGGATAAGACACTTATAAGAGATTCTCTCAGCCTCTCTCAAGTGCTCTCCCTTACCTCTTAATTAATTTCTTTGCACAATTTCTCATCTTCAGTCATGAACTCTCTCTCTCTTACTCATGGTATCAACAATGATAAGTTACAATAATATTTATAATAAACTAGAAGACAAGAAATTTAGAAATCTTTTCATAAATCAACTTGAGATTATTTAGATGTTTTCCGACTCTTCTCATCTACTCCTAGGCTATTTTTATCCTTTTCCATCTTGTTTCAGCTATTTATCATATTGGGATGAGTGTTTTTAGAAGTTTCCTTGACTGTATGAATCATCTCAAACCTTGCCAAGATGTCTTTTGTGTTAGCCCAACTTTTGGAAAAGACATCTTCTATTTCTAGAAGATGTCTTCTCTTGGCCCAAGACATCTTCTCCTATGGTAAGATATCTTTCACAAGATATCTGTATGTTTGGAAAGATGTCTCCTCTAAGAGGTCTTCTCTCTAGACAAGACATCTTTCTTGAGACTTCTGTACTTTTAGCAAGACATCTACTCTAATTTCTAGATTTCTTTTGTCACTTCTAAGTCTCACCCAAGATGTCTCCTAGCCTTTCAGGATGCCTTCTTCAAGCCTAAAATGTGCAAAACACACATGTAGGATAGAGTAAGAGGATTAGGAGAGGTGACCCTATACCACTTATCCATCTAGATGTGCTTATGAAATAGTATTTTCTGGGGCTCTTCAACAGATGAGAATTTAACCCCTCACTTGGCACATAAAATAATACCCTTTTTATAACAATTCATCAATCCTAATCCATCATTCTCTTTTTGAAAAGTACAAATATCCCAAGCAACATGACAAAATCCTTTTATAGAATGGCTAGCAAAGGATGGAATGAACATATGGGTAGTAGTAACAACAATCCAAAATGGCTGAGATTGGAGGCCTTTTACACCACTTGAAGAGTTGAATCAAAATTTTAGTAGAGCTTTCTCTCTTGAGCACAAATGGATTCTTGGTTGGCCAAGAAAACCCTCCTTCAACTCCAACTTCTTTTGTGGACCTGCAACCACAAAAATTAATGTACACTAATAGAGATTGATCTTCAACTAAAATATCCTTCTTCTTTCTTCTCTTGATAGATAATAGAGATGACATTGAATTAGAATAAGATTGAAATTGATGAAAATAGTTAATATATTAAAATGAAATTGAAATAGATGAAATAATTAAATGAGATAACCGAGATAATGAAATGAAGATAAACACTTCTCTTCTTCTATTAATTAAGGCTTTAATCTTACATCAATGGAGTTTTCTTGGAATGCCTCCAATTTGAGGAGAGTCCATATATGAAATAAATATAAATATGAGGAGGTGCATAGGAGCACACTCAACTCTAATCATGGTTGCAAATGATCCATCTAATCACCATCTAAATTACAAGGAGAGGATACTTGTGGATCCAACTCATGTAGATGTGCCACCTATGTACTTCATGTGGTTCCAACAAAGAAGGAATATACACATAGGGCTTTGTGTGATCGTAAGGATGAGGTGCATAACATGTAGCATTAGAAGATCTACATTTGAATTTATTTTTAATTCTCCTTTTTTCTCTTTTTCGAAATAAAAAATTATATCATGTGATACATTACTTAGAGACTTGAAGACATAGACCCATGCACATGGCTCAACAACAACATGAAAAAAAAATCTAACTCCTATAATAACATAGAAAAAAGATTAACGTAAGGTAAGCATACATTAGGTTACCAATATTATCATTTCCTCCTCTACATTAAGGTGAGCTTCAATTTGATTACTTCAATATTTAAAAGTAGAGTATTGATTTCATGGGGTTCCAACCATTTAGTGAGAAGATCAACCAATTTTTATTCACCCCTAATGAACTTTGGAGAGATGATGTCTTCTTCAAACTTTTCCTTGACAAAGTTGAATTTGATTTTAATATGCTTTGATTTCGTATGAAGTGTATGCTCATTGGAGAGCATGATGGTTGATATGTAATCACAAAAGAATGTTATGGGACTTTTAATGATGAAATTTAGCTTAAATAATTTTTAAGCCATAAGACATGTTGAACATAATCATTCAATGAGACATATTCAACTAAGTGCTTGAAACGCTTACAAAATTTTTATTTTTTAATTTCTAATAAATTAGATTATTGCCATGGAAAATGATTGAGCCGCTTGTAGATTTTCTATCCTCCACATCACCAACCCAATCAACATCACTAAAAGTAACAAATTTTCCATATTCTTTTTCAAAATTCATAGCAAAGTCCAAAGTATCAATGAGATATCTAAGGAGATGTTTTAAGACATTCATGTGATTTTTCCTTGGTTCAGCTAGAAATCTACTTAAGTATCAAGTGGCATATACGATGTCAATTCTATTGTGGTAAAGAAACCTTAACGAGCCAATGATACTCCTATAATGTGAGGCATGAATGATAGGGGATGCATCATTTTAAAAATGTTTAAGGTTAAAAGGAAAAGGAGTACCTACAATCTTTACATTCTTCATGCCATATCTTTTTAACATGCTTTGACAAAATTTTATTTCATGGAGTGTAATGGATCTATCAAGCCTTTGATTCACTTGGATCCCCATGAAATACTTCAACTACCCAATATCCTTAATTTCAAATTTATCTTTCATGGCTCTCTTGATTTCTTTCATAAGCTCATCATTGAAGGAAACAAAAATAATGCCATCGATATACAATGTAATGATGATGAAATATGAGCTAATGGATTTGTAATGAAGTGAAGGCTCAACTGATGATAACATGTATTCTAATCAAAGAATCATTTATCCTTCTAAACTAATCTCTTGGAGCTTGCTTCAAATCATATAATTCTTTATTGAGCTTGCATATCTTTTCTTTTGAACCTTTTTTTTTATGAAACCTTTAGGTTGAATGATGTAGATGTCTTCCTCAAAGTAGCCATTGACGAAGGCTGAGTTGGCATTTATTTGGTGTATTTTGAAATCACCAAGTGTAGTAATCAAGACAAGGTGTTTGATTATCTCAAACCTTACAATCGGTGCAAAAGTTTCTTCATAGTCTACTTCTTTCTTTTGCTTGAATCCTCTTGCCACTAATCTTTCTTTGAATTATTTAAGGTTTCATCTTCACTATATTTTGTATTGAAGAGCGATCTTGTGTTAATCACCTTATTTCCCTTGGGCTTGTCCATAAGGGTCCAATTCTATTTTTTTATTGCTTCCATCTCCTTCTTCATGGCTTTAGTCCACTCCTTGGACTTGAGAGCCTCCTGCTCATGCATGAGGAAAACGTATGCAAGATGATTTCTACATATGATTTTTGTTAATCTCCTCCTAAAATCATGATCAAGAATTTAAGAGGAAGGATGCACTCTCTCAATCCTTGAAGGGACATTGGATGGTTGTTCCAACTCCATTTTATGCTCTTGACTTGCAACTTCATTTTTTTTTCCAAATTCATAAGTTCAAATACATTTCTTGAGAAAAATAGTTCCCCTCAATGAGATCAAAATAATTATAAGAGGATTATCTTTAATCCTAGCTAACAAAAATACATTTCATAGCCCTATCATCCAATTTTCTTGTAAGGGCATGTAGAACATGAGCCCAACAAATACATCCAAAGATTTTAAGATGAGAAAGATTAAAAGCCTTCCTTCACATATAGTGCTTGATATGAAGTGATGTATTTATTTAATGATGAATAAAATCTATTAAAAAAATAGGAGGCATGGATTTCTTCTTCCCAAAATGAGTTGGACAAGTTGGATTGCTTCAACATGGATCTTGCCATGTCTTGCAAGATTCCATTTCTTCTTTTAGTTGTTCCATTTGATTATTGTGAATAATCGCATGCTTTTTATTTCTCAATCTCATTTTGGTTACAGAACTCATTTTAAGCATCATTTGCAAATTCTTCTCCCTTGTCACTTCTAATAGCTTTAATTTTCAAATTCCATTGATTCTCTACAAGATTTTTGAAATATTTGAAAATGGAGAAAGACTTTTAGTACCTAAAAAATTTGATTGTTGGAAAAAAATTAAAAATTGCAAGTGGGAATAGTTTAAACCCTAGATCCTAATGACCTTCAAGAAATAGGATCTGAGGTACCCTAGATGGTCTTGTTAATCACCCAAGGACTTAGGGAGTGTAAATGAGAGAAATAACTTAAATAAAATGCAGATATGATTAAAAAAAAGCACAAAGATTAACTTTGAAATAAACTTGCACAATAGATGAAATGTAAGCTTTATTGAGAATAAAAAGATTGTTATAAAAGCAGATTTTGAATGTGTACAAGTTTTGTGCTTGAACATACAAGAAGTTGCTCAGACAAAGCTTGAAGCATTTATAGGTGTCATGGTCATTGGTTTTTGACTACAAATTTCTTCCATGATTATTGACAGATTGGCTTGTGTTAGCACATTCACACCATATGATGGAATAGATTGTAACAAATTTCTTATTTTCTTGAAATTATTCTAAAACATTGGATTAATTTTAATAAGTTGGATACCTAGGTTTCTAAAATTCAAGGATGATGAATTATGAGACCAATTAATCATCTCATGAGTGGAATGAATATACTCTAGACAAGGTTGATAGAAAGAATGCAATATACACTAGGATGGATTATTAGTTCTTCTCAATTTGGTTTACACTTCATAAATTAGTGTATATATAGCCATGAGTATAATGGAGATTTGTCTCAGTGACTATTATAATACAAAGGTATTTGACATGCAAAATTGGGTTATTATGTTGAGAAACTAAGGCAAAGTTTAAGAGAATAAATTGTGTAATAATGCAATGAGAAACTAGGGGTATGACCTATGAAAATGGAACATATACATGTTACAATATGCAAGTAAAATGCAAAGTGAAATACTGGAAAGCACAAAGTTTATTTCTCTGAACAATTGCATTAATGGTTGTATTTTACACAATATATTGATATGAACAGTTATGCTTATGCTATCAAATGCATCCATGGAAATCTAATTGAAAGTATCCAATAAAAAAAATATTGTGTTATAGAATGCATAAATATTTGAGAATAAAAACAATCAAAGTTGCAATGCTAGATTTTCATAGTTATTAATTTCATCCAAAGGGAGAAACAAATTCATAGTATTATTGCATATATTATGCCTAAAACAAGAATTTAAAACCTGAACACCACATCTATTAATAACAAAAATTGTTAATGTGCTCATCAAAATTAATTTTAGATTTCTAGGGATGCTACTAGACACCCATGTTCTGCACTTGCCATTCCCATCTAAATTGAGTTCACGTGTGCAGACCCTAAACAAGTAAACAATTTGAAAATGTCTTTGCTTGTACAAAGTTGAAACCCTAATCTCCATTGTGCAAAGAACCTATAATAAAAACAAAATCACAAAAATGATTTTCTATACTTTGGAGTTAGAAAGAAAGCTCATAATCTTGAAATGAAAATGAAACAAAAACATCATGGACGTTCTCGCACTTTGTTGCCATTCCTAGAATAGTAATCAATAATAGGACATTAGGGCATCAACATCACCAATGCCCTCATTGCAGCTTAATGGTAGCAATAGGAGTAGTTCTACGAGCTTGGAGGAGTTCTATTATTCTTGTTAATTCTCCAAGATTTGACAAGCAGACATGAAGTAGGGTTTGTTGTTAAGATGTAGCAAAGGAGGCAACCAAAAAAGTAGTAAAGAGTAGATTGATGGTGTCATGGGAAGAGCTCATCCACCAGTAGGAAGTAGAGTAATAGCAACATGAATCTTTCTCCATCGTAGCTAGTACAAATTTAGATGGAAATTCTACAATGACTAAGACAGAGACAAGATCATGAGACTTCAACAACTTAGGATCTAGGCATGCAGATGCTAAAAGGAATAAAAAAAGAGGTGGACAAGGTAGACAGGTAGCAGCCAATAACAGTGCTACAACATAGAGCCAAGAACACACATCTTCTAGCATGAAAGCCACCAGGATTGTGAAGGCCTCCATAGGGTTACACATGAATGTGACACAACAATACATGAAGCCCAAAGGCCACATAATCTTATTTTTTAAAAACATTGTTCATGTTACCATATACATGATCATTTATTAATATTGAAAGGAGGTTTTCTTTAGTTTAAGTGACAAATTTATGAATTGCAATTCTATTTTCTAAGGGGATTTAAGCATTAAAAAATATATATTATTCCTTATGGAACTTACAATATTCTCTTGAAATTTGTTAAGGTTATAATTACTCATAGGACACTTGCCCACCATGGCATGTATTCCTTAAATTTTTGTAACTTCCTATGGTTATCTCCTTGATATTTGTTGCCAATAGAACAATTGGCAATCATAGCTAAAATTTCTAGTAACTTCTTATGGAAGTTATAACTTCTAGGATGGTTATAAATTAATCCCCTAGATAATTGTATCACAGTTAACTTTTCATGATTATTGTAATTACCCAAAGCCACTATAAAAAGGCTTCAAAGGTAGAGTGAAAAGGGAGAATGAGAATTGGATGAAGCAACTTGGAAGAAGATTGGAGATTGTAAAAGCATGGCTTGTTAAAGACATCAATTTAACTTCTTTATTTTTAAAGTGTATTACCTTGGTATTTTAATCTAGAAATTGTTAAAATTTTTGAAAGGTCTGTTGAATACAATCTTTAGCAATTATTAACTAGCCAAAATAGAGACTTGTACTTTGTTGTTTACGTAGCAATTTTTGGTAGTATAATAAGACTGGCTTTATGAAATTGCTTGTTGAGCTCAGAAAGTTTGATCAATTTGTAGTTATTGAATTAGGATTAGCTTTATTGCAAAGTGTTTTCTCATGTCAATTTATCTTGATTAAATATTTGAGATTTAATGCAATTTTATTTTCTTTTCTTCCTCTTTCTAAGTCCATTAAATCTTGCTCTATTTTTTTTCTTATGGAACTTTCTGTTTGGGGAAAATTAGGAGTAGATTGGTAGAATTGTGTTCAAAAGTTTTTGCAAAATTTTTTTTGTTATAAGTATTGTACTATAGGGATCACATAGACTAAGTGATTGAAAAAAATAGAAATCTTCAACAAGTCACAGTATTTGACAAAGATGGCTGAATCTTTGTTATGATAGCCAATTACAGTTTTATACACAATCCAACCATATCAACATTCACAACATCCAAACACATAATTATGTTTAGTACATTTCATAACTATTGAGTATATTTGGAGGTATTGGGCCTTGGTGTTGCTAGAGACTAGGAAGCACGTAAACCTTGTTTGAAGAACACCTTTGATCCCATGACTTCCCAGGGTCACAAAACTTAGAGGTCACTACATGTTGGCAATCTTATCTCAAATGGTCATCAATTGCTTGATTTGTTGGTGTGGTGGCTATAATTCCTAACATAGGTTTTCATTTTTGGTAATTTTTGATGCACTCAGGTCACCAAAACCACTCCAGGTACTAAAAATAGTAAACATACTTTTCCAACCATGCTAGATTCACCCATCTACGTTGGCCTCATAGGAACAACGTTGGAATTTTGGAATCTATGCTAGAATTGGTAGGGTAGCATTGGAATTACTTAAAGAACAAAACCCCCATCCACTCCAACAATAGCTTTGTGAGAAAATAGAAACTCCCACAACTCCAACGCTAGCCTTGAGACATCCACATTGGGTTTTATGGTAAGTATGTTGGGTTTTGCTAGAAACATGAAAATCAAAAACCACTAATGCTAGGTGTAGGTGGTTCTAGTGTAGTTGAGGCTATATCGCTCACAAAAACACATGAAATTACCAATTTTGGTAGTTCCCAAGGCATTTTTAGCCTTCCCAAGCCTAAATATAGATATGATGTAACTTTTTCCACTTAGGAAGTGAGGCTATAACAACTTATGAGGAATTTTTCAACCCCAAGGTATAGCATGTGAGATTGCAGCTCATGGCCTATAAACCCCACATTTTACAATGAAATTTCAACCTCATGTTTAAGGGTAAATTTTACAATTCCAAATAGGTTACAACATGAATTTTCCTTATGGTGTTTCATTGGACCCTCTTTATTAATATTTGGAGGATTGACTCGAGAGACATCGACAAAGAATACAAACCACCACTTAGGTCCATCACCAAAATTTCCTCTCTACACTTGATTCTATAGTGTTAAACCATTCCGAAGAGTGCTTGTGATGATGAGATAGGATTATGATGAGGTGGTAGAGATTGTAGACTATATTTGGTCACAAGGGTTAACAATAAGTTCCAAATGTTGGTAATCACAATTACAGTTAGGGAATTTACATTTTGGTTAATCGATGTAGTCTCCACACTTCATGCTTTGAAGTGTTAATCACTTAGTAATATTTTTGAGGAATCAACACCTCGTTCCAAGGTTTCTTGGCTACTAGGCTTCTTCTTTTGTTTGTTTGAAGACATAAATTTATCTTTTGGTCTTTCAAATTCTTGGCAATTTTCTTTTCCATTTTTTTGGAGTGAAATATTCATTGGGTTTCATTACAAAGGCTGGGTTTGATTTGGTTTTCCCATTGAATGAGATGTATTACATTCAATGGACTTCATGGTGGAGCATGACGAAAGAAACATCACATGGCCATAATGCATGAGTGTCAAATTGTTGTCATGTTAAACCATTCCATGGAATAGCAGTTAAAGCTAATGCAATTTAAAATAAATGAGATTAATAAGATTGATGCATTTGAGAAGTTAGATGAGAAGTAAATTTATAGCTTGTTGTCATGGTAGTCCAAAATATCACTGCTAATGCCATTTAATTCATTGGTATGATGAGGTTTAGGGGCTCCATTGACAAAATGGTTCTCTGTTAATAGATTATTTCTGCAATATCATGAAATTAGGCTTATTGAGAAGGAATGATAGTTTTATAGAAATATTTTTACCATGAAATATACAGAAAAAAAAAGAAAGAAAACAACAACAACAATGAATGTATCCTATGCAATTTCTAGTTGAGTTAAATTGAAAAAGGATTTGAAACGTTACTGTAACAAAAAAAGGGATAGAAAGCCCTAAAACTTTAACTAGTTTGCAATTCTTCTACCCTGGATATTTCTTAGTCTCCACGCTGAGGTGCTTTTCAAGGCCAGCTGTAGTATGCCTATTTTTGATGATGCAATACTAAGGTTGTGATCCAATATTTTGCTGGTGGTAACAAGAAAGAAGCCAGAGCCATACAAGGTATGATGCAGTTTGAATCACAAAGGTATGCAAGGTGATATGAAGACAAACTCAACCCCTACATATGAACTCAACCAACAAATAGGGCAATCCCAACTGGTCACATTGAAAATCATGAGTGATACTTTCTTTAGCTTTAGAAGCCATCTTAGCTTGGAAAAACATTTCAAACCCAAAAATGTTAGTCTTGCAAATTTTATATACCTTGACATTGCTAAAACTCAAATACAGATATGCTGGAATCATCAAGGATGATAAAAAATGAGAGAAATTATTGTTGCTATAGTAAAAAAAAAAAATCTCAAAAAATACCAAAGTGGTAGGAAAGAATTTTTTGGTGAATATTTTACATGAATGGATCGTGACGAGGAAGCCCTAAATTGGCAAATTTGTAGATGCCTAGAATGCCTGTGGTCACAACATCAATGCAAACAAAGACTAGGGTTTCTTCTCAACTACTACAATGACCATGCTCCATAAAGTAATGCCAACTACCTCGACTTCCAAGTATATCATTGACATTGGAGTTGCAAGAAGTGGGCATGTGGCTTGAATCCATGCAGTGCACAATGTGGTAGCCAAGGGCAGATCATAGTTATCATTGTTGTTTATTTTTTGGATCACACAGAGTGCCATGTGGCAACAAAACCAAATGTAGTGGTAGGGTTTTGATTTTATAGTGGCAAGCACTCAATGCGTATGGTTATCACGAGATGGAGTGTTTGAAAAATGAAATACCTTCTATAGTTTATTTTAGTACTTTTTGCAGCATCAAATTCTCAACTTGCAAATAATTTGAAGGGACATAAGTTGGCCCTAGGCAAAGAGTAGTCCACAAGTCCCACACACAAGAAAGATGGACAGATATTACACATACATTTCTTGTCTCTATTTTTGTAATTGTATGATCTTTGAATTGTGGTGATAGGTGCAAAATATATGGACAATCAAAGTTCAAATTCTTTATATTCATTGGATAAGTACCCTCATAACACTTCCCATGGAAATTTTATTTTATTTTTCTAGAAGTTGTAACTTCCCATGGAAATTTGTAACTCGTTAGGGTAGTTATAATTAAAACTATAAGATATTTGTATTTGATTTTGATTTTTCATTACCAAAAAGACACTTGCCAAATATGGCTTAAAATTCTCATAACCTCCCGTGGAAGTTATAACTCCTTAGGTGGTTAAGATTAGATATTTGTCACTCCTCTCATGATTATTGTAACTACCTAAAGCCACTATAAAAAGGCTTCAAAGATAAAAATGAAAGGAGGCTTTTGGGAGAAGAAGAAATTTGAAGATGTAAGATGGTTTGCTAAAGACACCATTTCGACCACTTTTTTTTAGTCCTGTGAGTTCATTCTTTCTTATTTTTTTTTGCTGCTTAGTTAGTGGTTTAGGTAGTATCATACTTGGCATTTAAATTTGGGATTTTTAGATTGCTTTTATAGTTCTTTATTGCATGATAATAGAATCCTATTAAGATTTGCCATAGAAGAGCTCAGGTTGGAAATCATCAAGAGTAATTTAATAGAAAGGTTTATCATTATGCAATTTTTAAGGCTGCTATTAAGATTGTTGTAAGAGAGCCTCTGCTATAGACAAGCCACTTGAGCAATTCAATAATCTAGAGGGTTCAAAAAATCTTTGGTATTTTGATATGACTAAAATAGCTTTTTGATTTTTAAAGTATATTCCCTTGGTATTTCAATCAAAAATTGTAAAATCTTTGAAATCTCTATTGTATGCAATCATTGACAACTTTTATCTAGCCAAAATAGAGACTCATATGTGGTGGTTTACGCAGCAATTTCTGGTAGTATAGTAGAATTGTCTTTAAGAAATTACTTGTTTAAGCCTAGAAATTTTGAACAATTCATAGACATTGAATTAGAAATAACTTTATTATGAAGTGTTTCCTCATATCAATTTACCTTGCTTAAATATTTGAGGTTTTTAGACAAATCTTTTTTCTTTTCTTTCTCTTTCCATTAATCTTGCTCTATTTCTAGTTTTCTTGTGGAACTTTTTCTCTTTGGGGGAAATTAGGAATAGATTGGTAGAGTTGTGCTCAAATGGTTTTTACAAAATTTTATTTTTTACAAGTAGGTATTATAAGAACCATATAGACTAAGTTGTTGAACAAAATAGGAATCTCTAACAACTCAGTATTTTACAAAGTTGGCTAAATCTCTTTTATGATAGCCAATTACAGTTTTATACGCAACCTAACTATTTCAACATTCACAACAGCAAACACATACTCACATTTAACTACTAAGTCTATTTGGAGGTATCTAGGCCTTGGTGTTGCTAGAGACCAGCAAACACCTAAATCTTGTTTGGGGCACTTTTTGGCAGTTGCATCCAAAACGGTTGTCAACACAAACATGGGTCATCATTGTTGTTCAGGGCAAGGAAGGTTATAATTAGGCTATAGGGTCAGGCTCAAAGAATGCTAATGGAGATGATGTGAGACAAGCAATCTTGGTACAAGAAAAAAACTCACCAAATATTTCCCATCAAGATCACATGGTGACTTACTATTGTGATGAGTTACACCTTTGTGATGACTTCCAAGCTTCATCCTGCAAGCACCACTGTAAGAGGATAAGAAAACAAAAAAATGAAAACATGTTGTTATAATACAATGCATAGGACTACATGGGACAATTAGCAAACCAAGCAACCATAAGTCATTTTTGTTACAATAGCGAGACATTTGTGCAATGTACATTAGATTTACAAAGCTTACAGTTCATTTGTTGTGTAACATAGAGAGATAGAGATAATGAGAGCATGTGTAGGCTCACTTGTTATTCAGTGTAAGGGCCATTGATGTCAGCTATCAGTTTGTACTTGTAAATAAGATCATGTTAGATGTAATAAGGCTTCATATAGTAATGGTTGACTAGATTAGCTAATTCATTCTCATCCATGCCTCCAACTTTGAAGGCTTCATTGCCATAGGCCTTGATGATCAAGAAAGGACTTTCTTAGTTGGGTGAAAAGTTGTTCACATGCTCACAAATAGAGTTGAGGATTAGGTCTCCTTCCTTAATCTTTTATTTTTTTAGGTTATGGAAATTTTGTTGCCTCTACGTCTCTTGGTATAGTTTGATGTGAGTAAGCATTTGTATCCACTACTCCTCCACTAAATCTAAGTTAGTGGTACGCAGCTCCTTATTCTACTCATCATTTATGAAGTTTGATAAGGCTATTATGAGCAACAGAACTTGCAATTCAAGAGGCCAAATAACTTTAGATCCATAAACCAGGCTATCTGGAGTTACACTAGTTGTAGTTCAATAGGTTGTTCTATAGGCCCAAAGTGCATGGACAAGCCACTTGTGCCACTTGAATATGTTATTACTTAGCATATTTTTAAGTAAGTTTATAATGGCCTTGTTGCTAGCTCTAGCTTGTTCCTTAGCTTGAGGGTAGTATGGTGATGAAAAGGAATGCTTGATGCCTAGGTCTTAACAAAAGTCTTGTGTTTCTTGGCTACTAAATTATGGTCCATTATCTATGGCTATGGTCATAGGTATGCAAAAATGGACTATTATGTTATCAAGTATGAATCTACAGACTTTTTGAGACATTATCTTCCTTAAGGGAATAGCTTCAACTCACTTTGTAAAGTATTTGGTTGTAGTGATGATGAAACTAGACCCTACAAAAGACATTGGCATTAGAGGTCCAAAGATGTTAAGTCCCCATTGTTGAAATGGCTAAGTTATCTAAGTAGTATGTAACTTAGTTGGTGGAAAGTGTATTAGATCACTATGTTGTTGATAGGTGTCACATGCTTTATCACATTGAAAAAAGTAAACCAAAACTTACTATTTTTATCACCAACATATTCTTTAGAATATACTATTGTATCATTCGAAAACCAAATATATTATAAATAACCCTATTTTCTGTACTTAAATTTTTACAAAAAGTGTTAGACTTTTTTTAAAGTCCAACATAAAAATGATAGCAAGTTTGGTATTATTTTTTTTAATTTTCCAAAAACTACTTAACTTTTTAAAGCCTAGCTTAGCTCTTCAAAGCCCAACTTAGTTTTTGCTGGCCCAACTTGGTTTGGTTGATACTAATTAATGTCTTTTCAAAAATCAACCATTCTACCACTAGACCTCACATACATGGCCTTCACCTAAGATGCAATTTGTGTCTATGACTCAAAACACCCTAAGATCATAGAATGAAGATAATCACTTAGGCAGAGAGGTAAGAACCTAGAGTTTGTGGTCATTAATGAGGAGTTTTATAACTTTCTCTGTGCCAAGATACAAGTCAGTCTCTTCATACCATACTCTAAATCTGATGCTAAGCATCAATTCAAATCATACATTGGGATGGAAAAGAATACATCTCATATACTTATGACCAAATCCCCCTCACTAACGTTTATGCACAAATGCTCATACAACTCATAAAGATTGATGAGTTTAGTGAGGGAATTAGCTCAGAGGATTGCCAAGAAGAGCACAATGAGTTTGAGGCCAAACCAAAACTGAACACCTTCATTGGGAGTCTTTTTCAATGTTCAGCTTCCCAAACAACTTCATCCAACTCCACATCTCTTACCTCATTGGTGGGAAAAGTCCCTTAGCCTAATACCCTTCCTATCCATTCTACCATGTTTGAGTCTACACACATAGGCATAATACTGCCTCAATCCACCTCCTTATTCTAATTGATTCTCTTTTTCACACAACCTCACTCTGTTCACATAGCCCTGGTGATGTTTACCTCACCATATCCCTTTGTCATACCAGCGAGATCCTCATTGGGATCCCAAGCAAAACAAGCCTCTCATACTTCTTTTGTCTCCTGCATACCACCAGTTCTAACTCAAACATCTTTTTCCTTGTTTAACTGACTTATGATAGTGGCCACACAACCTCTTCTCTCTATGCCAATGTTAATTGTACAAACTCAAGCTTCACAACTCCCTCCTCCACAACTCCCTCTTCACAAGCCCTACTATTCCTTAAATGACTTTTACCCATCAGCATGCCCATACCAAACTTTAGCAAATACAATGGTGAAGGGTATTCCAGTGCACACCTAGCCACCTTTCGATCTAAGTGCCTTGTTTTACAAACTTGGCCTCATACGATACTATGGATTTTTCCCATGTCTCTTAAGGGTAAGGCTCTAGATTGGTATTGAACCTTACTTAGAGGTTCCATCTCTTCCCTTGGGGACTTGATTAACCAATTTTTTAATTGCTTTAGATACAACTTAAAGCTAGATGCCACGTTGGATCAATGGATGAAGGTGAAGTAGAGGTCACTTGAACTAGGCCACGTTCATTTAGAGATGGAATTTAACACTCAAAAAGAGATTTTGGAGTTGACCCACCTTTTGGCCATATATAAGGGAATAGTAAATAACTTTATTAAGTTAAAGCTTTACTATCTAGAGCCCTGATCACTAAGCTAAGCCTTCTCACCTAGGTCTTAACAAAAGGAGGTAGCTAAGGCTAGTAATGATCTAGCTTATGTGTCATACAAAAACTAGGACACAAGGAGGGATAGGAATAAAAAAAAAGCAAGAATGTACCACTATTTTCGTAGTAGCAAAAGACTCAAAACAAGGAAAGAGGTGAGAATCAACATTGTGCAACACATCTTCTGACTCATCCCAACCATCTACTTCCTATGCTCCAAATCAACCAAGATCAAACTTCGGATGGAAGCATAGGCCTAAGTAAACTAGGTTACCTAGGAAGTCCTATGAGCTTCTAGAATAGTTATTTAAAGATGACTATATAAAAAATAAGCAACTATTTGAAGAGGCTTGTAAGAGGCACAATTGTCTTTTTGACATAGTTAGAGACCCAATGATAGCTACCAAAGATGATCCCAAGCTATCGAAGTACTTTAAGCTTGATAGGTACTGTCATTATCATCAAATGGTTGGTCATGACACTAATTGTTTCCTAGCATTAAAGGATGATCTCCAGAAGATGATAGACTACAAAGAGTTGATGTTGAATGGGCCCAATTTTTCAAGTGCCAATAAGAACTCTTACACCATAGCCTCATTCATAGGAATCAAATGATCTAATCCTCCTAAAGAATTGTTTGTCATTAATGTGCCATCATGGTCTCAAAACATAAAGCCTAGAGAGCCCTTTGTCATATGAGTACCACCTCCTATGGCCCTTAAGAAGCCTTTCATCATACATGTCCCTCCTCTAGTGGTGTCAACTTCACAACCTAGATCACAAGATACCAATCCTGCAAAGCCTAAGGAACCATTCATTATCTGAGTCCCTCCACCTTCAACAAGTATGACCATAATGAGCCATGACTAAAGCCCACCTATTGTGGCCAATAACTTAGAGGTTAGCAAGAAACCATCATCACAATGGTGAGAAAATCAACCTGTCACCAAACCAACAATAAAGCCCACTAAAAATAAAAAATGAAAAAAAGGGTTTAAAGCAAGTTGATTAGTCAAGACCTACACCAAGAACAACTACACTAATGGACAAGGGTCCTAAGGCACATACACCAAAACCTAAGCCACAAACTCTAGAAAGGATGGAGGAGGTTAGAACCACTAAGGCTAAAACATCACAAACTAAGGGAAAGAATTTCCTTACAATAATGGAGCAACCAAACAATCATTAAAGTAAAAGAACATATTACCAAACTTGTATGACTTGTTCATGACTTCTCTTACTCATAGAGATGCACTAGCCTAAGTGATAACCTCTATTCCTATGGAAAAAGACATGCCCACCAATAAAGAATCAATGCACTTTGTCATTGAGTGAGCTTTGCTTAGGTAAAAAAGACATCAACCAATTCTCAACTTTTGTGACAGTGAGGTAAAGATTGAATCTAGATATAGAGCAGTACTGTCTACTCCTCTTCTTATCACCATACGTGTTGGTATATACAAAGTTCACCATGCTCATGTGGATGATGGGACAACAACTAATATGGTACCATTTTCCATTGTTGACAAAGTATGCTTAAATGAGAACATCCAAGAAACCACAAACTTAGCATTCAATTCATTTAATGAATCATGAGTAGCAATGTGAGGTTCTATTTCCTTGGATTTCTTAGTTGAAGAGCAGTTTTCCACATCCACCAACTTCTTAGTGGTTGAAGAGACAAATGGCTTCAACTTGATCCTAGGAAGGCCATGGTTAGATAGGCTTCATGCAATCTCATCCCCTATACATTAATAAATTCACTTGCCCTACAAGGAAGGAGAAATTATCATTCATGGAGATGACGTGTTACTACCTTCAATTAGCTATGTCAACATCGACTAAGGTTCAAAGGTTGAGTTTCAAGAGGAGACTCCTAAAACTTAAGTTGGGGCTAGAACCAACAAAACCAACAATAATAATAATGAAGCTAAAGTCACCAAAAGTGATCAATGAAAACACCTATCAATTGCCATGTTAAATAAGTAGCATGATGAGAGTGTGATTGTGCAAATGAAGCCCTTTGATTTATCAAAGCTTAAACAACAAAGGCATTATAAATATATTAATTCTTCTTTTTTTAATGAAATCTTGTTCACCTTCACAACCTTATACCATGTTTCATGTTTTGTTTTAGCCCTATATGCCCTTTTGATGCCATTTCATACTTGCTAGGTAGGTATGGACCACGCTTTGCCATTACCTAAAACTAGCAAAACGTCATAACTTATCTACGATTTAGTTTACAACCTTGCCACCTAGTAAATTTTACTTCTTTATTACATTATAACCATGTAAGTTAGAAAATGTAGCCTTATACCATAATCGTAACATAAAACTGTGTAACATGCACAACTCCCCTTTGCCTAATTCATTCACTAAACTAATGATGAATTGGTAGTTCAAAAGGGGGAAAGTTTTAGCAATGTTAGGATGGTGGAAGATAAAAAAATCAAAAACAAAAGTTGAATTTGAATGGGCCCCACTAGGTGCCTCCCAAGTGATAGGTTTTAAGGCCTAAAATCCCATCTACATTGGAGTTTAACCCTTATGAAGCCTTGAAAAATACCTGCTAACTTGAAACTCCCCTCATCCATGCTAGTTAGTGTGGGTTAAAGCATTTCATGCATAACATGTGAAAACCCAAGAATCCCATGCCAAAGTTAGTAGCTATATGTCGATGTTAGCAAGTACCAAGCACCAAGAGAGGCAAGAATCCATCATAGCATCTTCTATTTTTGGCAACAACACTAACCCAGAGCCCATCCATGTTGGCCAACATTGCTCCAGGGAAGATGGAATTCACAAGCACCAACCAAACCATAATTTGAGCCCAGAATGATCTCACTAAGCCCAAAGCCTATGTAGTAGCCTCTAACAGCTCCAAAATTTATTCAAGCCTAATCAAATTGTTAAAAACCATGAAATTTAGTATAGCCATGCTAGGGGGCATCTCCGCCATGTTGACTAATGTGGCCTCAGCATAATTGGATGGGGTTTGATCATAAAAGTCTAAATTAACCTCCAAATCCACACATCATAACCTTCTCACGTTTTGGGAGTCCTCGATAGCTAAAGATTAAATAAAAATAAGCCAAATTTAGTGTCAACCTCAATGCCCATCCTGAGGAACCCCTCACCCATGCTGGCCAGCGTGGGTCAAGCATGGGTGCCTTGGGGATGACCTTTAAAAATCCATTAATGCACTAAAATAACCTAAAAACTCATCCCTATGACCTTAAGACCTTCCTAGAGCCACCAAAGGTCATAAAACCCTAGAAAATAAGCTAAAAGTTGCAAAAAACTATCATCGTCCTCCATCCACATTGGGACCATGTCAACCAGCATGGTTGAAGGAGGGATGACCACAAAAAATATCAAAAAGCCTTTAAAATTATTGATTTTAAGACCAAATACTAGCTATCAACATTAGTAAACCTAGGGGCTCAAATACTTAGTTGATTCGATGCTAGAACTTACTAGAAACTAGTAGTCCAATGTAGCCATGCTGGGCAATGTTGCTTCAGTGTGGGTAAGCTTTTACATCAATTTTGGCAATAGACCAACACATCAAAAACCATAAAACATAGCCCAGTAGAGCCTAGGACCTTAAGACCTTAGGCAATTTAGCCTTATTTCAACCATAAAAGCTCATCATACCCCCTCACCCACACTAGAGCAATGCTTGCTAGCTTGGCTAAGTGGGGGAGGTATAACCATGCTAAAGTTGAAACAACCATGAAATATGGACAATTGTAAGCCTAAAACTCTAACATGACTACTAGCAATCCTAGAGACTTGAAAACTTAGTTAACTTTCCTCTGAAACCAATTAAGAACTAAAAAGAAAATGTATCCACCTTGAGGGGCATTGAAGCCATGTTGGCCAGCATGACCCTAGCATGGGTAAGATCCCTAACAAGGTTCTACCCACATAAAACTTATCAAATGATCTTAAAACTTGACTGTGGGAGCATACAACTACAAAACCCTAGATTTCACATTAATTTGATCCTGTTTTAACCCTATAATCACCAAGACTAGGCTATCCATGGTGAAACCCCCTCCCCTCCACATCCATGCTAAACTGTGTGGCTCTAGGGGGTAGGACCTTCAAACTCACTTTTATTGCAAACTCTAATCTTTAAAATGATCAATTTTGACCATGGTGATCATATGCTACCATGAGAAGTTCATGAGACACAAATTTTAATTCTTTAGATGCTATAAATTTAGTTTTCCTTTGCAACCATGTTGAGGCCATGCTAGCCAGTGTTGCTCCAGTGTGGGTGGCAATTATAGGCTTCATGCATAACTTCTAAAGTCAAAGTAATGCCAAAAATGAAAACTCTTTTTTCCCAGTCCACTATGTTAACCATACAGGCTCTCAGGAGTCCAAAAATGACAGAAATCAACATGGGAAACAACATGTTCACCCTATCCATGTTGGGGATGATCCCATCCATGCTGGCCACCGTGGCTCTAGCGTGGGTGCACAAAAAAACTTCATTTTTTATCTAAAATAGACACAAAACAGCCTCCACAAGTGCCCAAACTCACTTGTTAGCATTGTAACCCCTTACCTTGGCCCACTAAGGCATAATACTAGCAAAATCTAGCCATTTTTAACTAGTATTTGACTCTAGATGTCAGCATTGATTTGACCTTGTTTTATCTAGAGGCAAAACCTTCCTTTACACTGATGACATCTATGGACTATTAATTAACCTCATTCAACTTTTACTACACTTTAGTTTCACTATATCTACCTTATTATCTCTATTATGGCCTTGGTAGTCCTTGTTTAACCTTTGATTGGTGTTGATTAATCACCATTTAGCATCATGTGACCATCGTATGGCTCGTTAAGGCCTAAAACTAGCAAAATGTAATCATAGTCGATAATGTTTGACCTTGTATTGCCTTGAACTCATACCTTATAGCCTTTTTTGATCTTATTTTGATACTTATGTGGCCTTTGCTTCAACATGTTTGTCTTGTTTGTGCACTATTACCAATGTATTTTGCATTATTGTTAACATTATTTTATTGGTTTTTATCGATTTTTATCATTATGTTACACAAGTGCTACTTAATGTGCCTATGGTTGATATGCAGGACTAGAATATAGATACCTGGGAATAGATTAATTTACCTTTAAGCCTAATTGGGTCTTATGGTGATGTTGAATGATGTATTGATCCTAATTACCTAGATCTTGAGCCCAAGAGTCTTGTGACTACATAACTTTTGTAGAGAAAACTCTAAAATGGCATGAAAACTTAGTCAAAAATCTTAACCTTGAAGCTAGCAACATTATTGAAGACTCTTTAATTGAGGTTCCTATCATGACACACAGTGGTGAGGAGAAAACACTAAAACTAAGTTCCTTGCTAGAATCCCAACAAGCTCAAGACATCACCAAGGTCCTACAAGACAATATTAAGGCCTTTGCCTGGTCATATGAGGATATGTTAGGTTTGGATCTACATTTAGTGCAACATAACATCATACTCAATCCTAGCATTAAACCAACCAAGTAAAAAGTTCATAAGATCAGACCTAATTTGGCCTTGGTAGTTCATGAAGAAATCACAAAACTATACCAAGTTGGTTTCATTAGAGCTGTTGATTACATAGAATGGATGTCCAGCATAGTGGTAGTCCTTAAGAAAAAATGGGAGTGTACTCATTTGAATTGATTTTTGAGATCTAAATAAGAAAACTATCAAAGAAAATTTCCCTTTACCTAGTATTGATCAACTTATCGATACTACGGTTGGGCATGTCTTATTATCCTTCATGGATGAGTTCTCGGGATATAACTAGATTAGAATTAACCTAGAGAATTAACTTAGCATAACCTTCATGACGTCATGGGGTACATTTTGTTACACTGTGATGTTCTTTGGTATAAAGAATGTGGGAGCAACATACAAAAGAGCTATGATGTATATCTTTAGTGATTATATGCTAGTTTTGCTCAATGATTACATAGATGATATATTCATTAAGTTCAAATTGGCAAACAATCATGCACATGACCTCGACATTGTGTTAAAATGATGTCTCAAGTATGAACTTAGGCTTAATCCCAAAAAGTATATTTTTTGTACTAAAACTAATAACATACTTGGCTTTGTAGTATCTGAATTAGGGATACTTGTTGATCCTAATAGGGTTAAAGCGATATCCAACTTGGAAGTACTAACTAAACTTAAGGAGCTTCAGGAACTACAAGGTAGATTACAATTTATAGATAGGTTTATCGCTAGGCTCACAGACAAGCTACAACCCATGTAATACTTGCTTAAGAAAAGAGTTCACTATGAGTGGATGGCTTAATGCTAAGAATCCTTTGAAAACCTTAAGCAAGAGTTGGCACAACGATCGATGATCTATCCACTGTAAAAGGATAAGCCATTTTACATCTACCTTGCTATCTTTGATGCATTTATTGCCTCTCTAGTCTATCAGAAACAAGACAATGGAGAAGAGCTACCTGTATACTACTTAAGCCATGCACTAATTGTATATGAGACCCAATACACTGAAGTGAAGAAGTATTGTCTAGCATTAGTCTTATCATTGAAGAAGTGGAGACACAACCTCTTTAGAAGCCTAGTCAACATCATTTGCAAAGATAATGTGCTTAGAGCCATCATGACTAATATCTATGAGAGTGGCTAGATAGCCCATTGGAAAGCCATAACAACAATGTTTGAACTTCATTACATCTCCCAAGCCACACAACTCACTGCTTTCCCTATTGATGACCATGCAACCATTGACCCTGAATTCCTTAATGAATATGTCAAAATCATTAGCCAAGTGCCTGAGGGTTATGAGGCCATCATAAAATTTGATAGAGCTTCAACTACCCATGGGGCCAATACCAATAACATTATAAAATTTCTGTATGGTGAAATCTAATCGTTTGCTTACCGTTTCAAGTTCCCATGTACCAACAACGTAGCAAAGTATGAGGGATTGATCAGAGAAATGATGGTAGCTCATGACCAAGGAATAAAACACTTAATGGTCAAAGATGATTCACAACATATGGTTAACCATGTAATAGAAGTTTATGCATGAAAGGATAAACATTTGCAACCTTACTATGACATAGTAAAGAAATCGATGCAACAATTTACAGACATTGCTATCCAACATGTACCTTGAAATGAGAACACCATAGCTAATGCCATTACAACCTTAGCCCTTAGTGTATGTTAGATGTGTTTAGCAAATTGTATTCCTTAATTATGAATTTCACTATTCCCATCACACAAGACATAGAAGAAAACCTCATAGTCATAGTTCATACTACTCCTACAAAGGAGTCGTCTGACGATATCAAGTTTTACCTTACGTACGGTGAACCTTCACAAGGCCTGATTGTCACTCAAAAGGATGTTGTACAAAAACGATCAAAATAGTATGTCATAGCAGGTGATAGCACATTGTGTTGATGATCCTATGATGACATATTATTAGTGTGCTTGGGTAAAGCTGAAGTTCACATAGTCCTAGAGTAAGTTCACGAGGGTGTATGTGGGGGACATATAGGACCTAGAGCCATGGCCGCAAAGATTAGATGGTTAGACTATTATTGGTCCTATATGGAAAGTGATTGCCTACAAAATGTCAAGACTTGTGATACTTTCCAACAACATAACAACCTTATACATGTAATATTGGCCAAGTTACATACCATAGATAACTTGGCCATTTCAATGGTGGGGGTTGTATATCATTGGACCTATAATGCCTAAGTCTTTTGTAGGGCATAGCTTTATCATCACTACAACTAAATACTTTACAAAGTGGATTCAAGCTATTCTTATAAGAAAAACAACATCTCAACAAGTCTTTAGATTCATATTGGATAACATAGTAGCCTGTTTCAGTATACCTATGATCATAGTCACAAATAATGGACCACAACTTAGTGGCCAAGAAACAAAAAAATCTTGTCACAACCTAGGCATTAAGAATTCCTTCTCATTGCCATATTACCCTCAAGCCAATGGGTAAGCCAAAGTAAGCAATAATGCTATCATAAATTTGCTCAAGAAGATGCTGAATAACAACAAATGCAAGTGGCACGAGCAGCTTGTCCATGTACTTTGGGCCTACCGAACCACATTTCAAACTACAACTGGTGTAATCCCATATAGCCTAGTTTATGGTTCTAAAGCTATTTTACCTATTTAATTGTAGGTTCCATCCCTCCAAGTAGTCCTATTGGATTTCATCAATGATGAATAGAACAAGGAGCTATGCACCATGAATCTAGACTTGGTGGAAGAGCAACAAGTGCAAACGCTTACTCACATTGGGCAGTACTAGGAGAGGTAGAAATGACAACATCACCATGACCTGAACAAGCATAAGATCAAGGAAGGATACTTGTTCTTCAAAGCTATCTTTGAGCATGAAAAAAAAAATTCAACCAATTGGGAAGGACCTTTCTTGGTCACTAAGGCTTATGACAATGAAGCCTTTAGGATAGCAGACATGGATGGAAATGAGTTGGCTAATCCAGTTAATCATTCCTACCTAAATCCTTACTACATGTAGCTTGTGAGAACCAATAGTTAGCATTGATGACCTTTGTAACCAATGACAAGTAAGCCTATGTGACCTCTTTCCAGCTTTTTTCACAACAGATGAACTGTCAAACTTTGTAACATATGTGACCTATGGTAGCCTAGTTTGTTAATCATTTTATATGGCCTTATGCATTGCATTGTAACAACATGACTTCTTTGTTTAGTTTTCTTGTTCTCTTGGAGTTGTGCTTGTTGGATAGAGCCTAGAGTTATCATGAGGGTGCAACTTACCATGGTAAAAATTCATCATGTGACCTAGATGTGTAAGATTCTATGGGTTTGTCCTATTGTGCCAAGAGTTTTTATGTCATTTTCCTCCTCTTATCATTCCCTTAAGCCCAACCCTATAGCATAATTATAATCTTTCTAACCCTTAAGTGATAATGATGATCAATGGTTGACACTCATGCATTATGGCCATTTGACATCTCCTTTGTCATGCTCCATCATCAAGTCGATCAAATGTACCACATCTCATTCAACGAGATAACCATCAAGTCAATTGAATATAACACATCTTATTCGATGGGTAAACCAAGTCAAATCTAGCCTTGGTAATGAAACTCAATGAATGTTCTACCCCAAAAAAAATGAAGAAGAAAATTGCCAAGAAGTTGAAAGGTTAATGAGGATCAAAACATAATCCAATGGCTCTAAACATGCAAAGGAAGGAGCCTAATAGCCAAAGGAAACATTGGAGTGAAGTGTTGGTTCCTCAAACACATTGCTGAGTGACTAAAACTTCAAAACAAAAAGTGTGAAGACTTATTGATTAATCAACATGTCAATATCATATCGTAGCCATGATGTCAACATTTGTAGCTCCTTGGTAACTTTGTAACTATTTCCTTATAGTTAATGATAGTCCTTATCATAACCTTATCCTATCATCATAAGTAGTATTTGGCATGGTTTGACACTACTAAATCAAGTGCAAAGAGGGAATGTTGATGATGGATCTGCAATGATGTATTGTATTCTTTATCAATGCCTCTCAGGTCAATGCTCAAGACACCAACAAAGAGGGGCCAATGAAACACCACCAAGAAAACACATGTTGTAGCTTTTTGACATTATAAATTTTTCCCCATGAAATCCTAGGCTAAAATTTCATTGTAAAATGTGGAGATTGTAACCCATGAGATGCAAGTTCACATAACCTAACTTTTGGTGTTGAAAAAATGCCTCATAAATAGTCATAGCCTCAATCCCCAAATGAAAAAAGTCATATCATGCCTATATTTGGGCTTGTGGGGGTTAAAAATGTCTTTTGGACTACCAAAATTAGCATTTTCATGGGTTTTGTTTTTTTTGGGGGGTGGGGGGTGGTGGGAGTGGGGAAGGGGTGTATGACCTTTGCTACATTGGAGTCACCCATGCTTAGCATTGGAGGGTTTAGCTCCTAAAGCCTCAACATGGCTCCTATAGCCTCAACGTGGCTTATACAACTCCTACGTTACTCTTAAAGTTTAGCATTCTCAACGTTGGTCCAACAACTCCAACATTGCTTGGGTAACTCTAGCGTGGCTGTAACAACCTCAGCATTGTTCCAACATCCCAACATTAATCTTGCATCCTAGCATTGCTCATGCAACCCAATGTTGCCGATGCAACCTAGCATGGCTCTTGCAAGCTCAACGTTATTCCTACGAGGCTAGCGTGGGAAAAATTCCTATTTGCTATTTTGGTAATTGGAATGGTTTTGATACCTAATGGGTATCAAAATTTACTATAAACAAAAACCATGCTATATTTGAACACTTGCTACACCTGCAAGTAACATCAATCTATCAATAATTAGGATAGAAATTTGTAGCCAAAATTATGGCCATGAAACCTATATAAGCCAAGCTTGAACACCATGAAAAGGTTCCACCATTTTTGAATTCAAAAGTTTTGAAAACTCAATGCAAAAACAATGCTACAACTATTTTTCAACTATTTTGGCCATTTTTCAACATCTGAAATTGTAGGAAGTTTTGTGGCAATGTTGAGCTATCTGGGCATCAAGACCTTGAGCATGGCTCTTCTTTGTGACACAAATCCCCCACACATCTTACCCCTATACAACCAACATTGCAGATTTGGTGAAGGAACTAGCAAGGTGTTGTAGTTTTAGGAATTGTGAAGCTGACTATGGTATTTAAGACTACTAGCTTCAGTAAACTTCAAACCCCCATTAAAGTGAACCTTGTTCATCCCCAAGTACCATTTGTACATATTCTGAACTTTCTTTGTTTCATTATAATAAAGTTACAATTTCATTTTCTATGGAAGTTAGTATAGATTTATTTTATTATGTGCATTTATTTTAAGCTAGATCTACATTTCATTTTAGTTTGAGTACCCTTGTTTACACTCTCTAAGTCACCAGGTGATCAGCTAGATTGTCTAGGGCATCTTAGATCCTCTTTCTTGGAGGCCCTTGGGATCCAGGGTTAAAGCTATTTTTCTTGAAATTTTTTGGTTCTCCAGCAACTAAATTTTCTAGTGAGAAGAGTCATATCAGGCCTATATTTGGGCTTGGGAATCAAAAATGCCTTTTGAACTGCCAAAATTAGCATTTTCATGGCTTTTGTTGTGGGGATGGGAGGGGGCGGGGGGGGGGGGGGGGGGTGGTGGATGCGCTATGACCTTTACTACACTGGAGTCACCCATGCTCAACGTTGGAGGGCTTATCTCTTGAAGCCTTATCATGGCTCATGGAGCCGCAGTGTGGCTCATAGAACCTCACTGTTTCTCCTAAAGTTCAATATGCTTAGCATTGGTCTAGTAAATCTAGCATTTCCCCGGTGGCTCTAGTGTGACCCAACAACCTCAGCATTGTTCCAACACCCCAGCGTTGATCTTGCATCCTAGCATTACTCATGAAACCCACTATTTCCCATGCAACCCAACATGGCTCCTGCAAGCTCAACGTTGTTTCTGGAAGGCTAGCATGGGTAAAATTCCTGTTTACCATTTTCAGTGACTGGAATGGTTTTGGTACCTTGGGGGTATCAAAATTTACTATAAAAAAACCATGTTGGATTTGGACACCTGCTACACCTACAAGTGACATCAATTTGTCAACAATTAGGATAGAAATTTGCAGCCAAAAGTATGACCATGAAACCTATATAAGACAAGCTTGAATAGCATGAAAAGATTCCACCATTTTTGAATTCAAGAGTTTTGAAAACTCAATGCAAATACAAGGCTTTTGGAGTATTCTTAGTGTGGAACCTACAACCATTTTGGCCATTTTTTTAACATTTGAGATTGTAGGAGGTTTTGTGGTAATGTTGAGCTATCTGGGCATCACAACCCCTAGTGTGGTTCTTCTTTGTGGTAAAAAACACCCCACACATCTTACCCCTTGTACCACCAATGCTACAAATTTGATGAAGGGACCAACAAGGTGTTGTAGTTTCGAGAGTTGTGGAGCACTTGGATCGTGGAGCTGATTGTGGTGTTCAAGACTACCAGCTTCAATAGATTCCAAACCCTCATTGAAGTGAACCCTGTGCATCCCTAGGCACCATTTATACATGTTTTGAACTTTCTTTATTTCATTATAATAAAGTTTACAATTCCATTTGTTGTGCAAGTTAGTGTAGATTTATTTTATTTTGTGCATTTATTTTAAGCTAGATTTGCATTTCATTTTATTTTGGTTACCCCTGTTTACACTCTCTAAGTCCTTGGGTGATCGGCCAAACCATCTAGGGCACGTTGGATCCTCTTTCTTAGAGGTCCTTGGGATTTGGGGTTAAAGTTATTTCACCAAGAATTTTTTGGTTTTCCAGCAATCGAATTTTCCCAGTCACTACACTTATCATGACCATAACACATTTAATTTGTTTCCATGTCTCATGTTCATGTTTCCTACTAAGTGATGGGATGTTTCACTAATGCTACATCATTTTGGTCTTTCTTTTAATCTTAAAAAGATTAATCACCTAGAGGCTTAATGCTCATCTTGCCAAAGTAAGGTCTTGGAAGGGTTGGTGGATGAGCAAAATCCTAACTTTCTTTGAGTGACTAAGTGTAGGCTCAAACCTAGGTTTTATGAGTTGAGAAACAAAAACTTTATTATCACTTCACATGATGGCCCTTTCTATCTTTCAATTATTATTAAGCTAAAATTTTGAATTAGGGACATGATGCAAGTAACTAGCTTTAGAAATCGCTCTCATTCTTTGTGGTTATGTATGATAATTTTTTAACATAAGCTTTTAAGAATCTATTGAGGCTATCTTGTTAACAAGGGATTGTAGACGATTTTTATCTCCCTCCTTTAGTAGTATACTATGTATGAAGTTGGTAAGATCTTCAACATTATTTGGAGATTCTTTTCATGAATCTTTTCTTAAGATTTCTTTCTTAAAATATTGCTTCATAGAATCTTCTTTAGGATTTTTTTTTTGCAATTTTTGACAAATAATCATTATTCTTAGCTTCTTCCTACTTTGATACCATGTTAGATTTTATTACTATCTAGGATCATTGGAAGGTATATAAAACTAATTTGTGGGTGTTGAAATTTTGAAATAATTATAATATGGGTACACCCCAAAGATATGTAGTCTAATTAAAACTTTATAACTCAACTTTGCCTACTAGAATAAAACCCATGACTTGGAGCTTTCAAATCACCACTAGGGTAACACCTTATTCTTGATAAAACTAATTTATGATAACATATAAGAATGATGTAAAAATTGATATATGTATACAATGTGAAATCACCGATTTTGGTTTTTTACAAAGTTAATATCGTAACTTATTTTCATCTTTATCTTTTGGTCATAATAGTTGTTTCTTTTGCAATTGTACTTTACTTTTCTTATTACAACTTACATGATATTGACACAACACATTGGCTAATAAAACTCTTGGAAGGAGATGTGACTCATGAACTTTTAGCTCATAACTTTTCATTAATTATGATTTGTAAGTCTTTAACAATTGCAATTGTGGTTGTATTTTTATGAATTAATCATAACCCTTATGAAATCACTAATATTATAGGGTAAAGTATGAATCATTATTTAATGAAGCATAGAGTTTGTGATATGTAACTCACATTAAAAAAATTGAAACAAATCTTGGACCAACTTTAGATTAAGGCGATGACATTAATATTTTAAAAAAGTAATAAATAGATTAAGAATGGTAGAATTCCAATGGAAAATTAATGAAAAATAATTATTAGGTATTTAAGTAGTTTCATAATGTTGGTGAACNAATATATATAATTAAAAAATTAAAAATAGAGCGCCATGAGCTTGCATATGGCCACTGTCCATGTGCTAGTGGGCTTCGTTGGCCCATAAAAAAATAGATTTTAAAACGTTGATCGAGCATCCACCCATGACCCATGACTTATGACCCATGATGATTATCTTGTTTTGTTTTTTTTTTCTGTTGCAGCGATATGAGGAAAAAGGCAAAAATAATTCACGGCAAAGGTGGCTGGTAATTTAGGGTTAGGGTTTTCTTTTGCAGGGCCACTATAAAGAGGAAGGAAGCTAGAGTTTAGAGGCAGCGAGAGGGGGAGCCGGCAGCCAACACCTGCGCCTATTCTCTAACAACGATAAGGGGATTAACAGTTCACCACTGGAGAGGATTTTCTGTTCAACAGAGAGGATTTTCTATTCAAACAGCGAGCATTTTTTGTTTTTGTTTTTTTTTGTTTTTGTTCAAGAGCCGCAAGTCTCTCGCAGGATTTTTTTGTTCAAGAGGTGCAAGTCTGTCGTGCACGAAAGAGATGCATTTTCTTTCGTGTTTTCTTTTCTACCCACACGGTAGAGACCAAGCCGACACCGGGAAGACCAGTGGTTGAATTTTCCTTCTGCTTAGAGCACCAGATAAATTTTTATTTTTAATTTGAATTTTTATTTTATGTTATTTATTTTACTCA
>MNCI01024472.1:16183-42093 GCA_015680685.1 Gnetum montanum | reverse complement strand
TCTTTACAAATCTTCTTTGCAAATGCTCTTCTCAAGACCCCAAACTGTCTTCAACTGAGAGCCTAAGTGCTAACTAGTAGCCTTCCAAAGTGTGATGTATGAGACCTCCCAAAAGTCTATTCTCCAAAAGTTTTTTTCCCCAAAAAAAATCCTTTTTCAAAGTCCTCATGAAGCCTTTTTATAAGGTTTACAAGGTAGTTACATGCCAAAATATCCTAGCTAACTTTTCTCCCAAGCAAGGAGGTTACAACTTACCCATTTAATTAGGAGGGAGTTATATAGTTAGGAAGTTATGCATAAAGTTATGAGGAATTAATATTTATAAATATTACCTTTGTAAATAAATCTAAAATCCCTAATCTAATTTAATTCAATTAAAATTTTAAATACTAAGTGTCATTAAGCTCTAAGATTTTTTCATAAAAAATATAATATAATATCCACCTTATTGGTGGTAGCGGTAGTTAATTTATCCTTTCTGCATCTCCGATAATTGAAATTAAAATTCGGGATGGCCCGAAATATGAGCCCGAAGGTGAAGGCACCGATCCTGCAACTGCCAGCAACTGATTCAAATTATCTTCTTTGGCCAAAAATTGTTACTAGCAACTGCCATCACAGGAGAAGACTTAGCCACCGCGTTATGAAACGTCACCATGTGTTCCGTAAGGATCTGCAACTGTTGTAACCTTTGCCTCTCAAAAATGCCCTACAGGTTTTGATGATTATATAATTTAATCCTCGCTTCGTAGATTTTCGCTACCTTCTATCTGTGATAACTGGTAAACTGTCTGGCTTTCAAAGTTTTCTTCCAACATTTGGTGTAGATTCTTCATGCAACGTCCACTAGGGTTTTTAAGGCATTTGTCGTTGTTGTGGATGAAAACCCAGATTTTTTCATCACGCGAAATAGGCGTCCATTCTTCTGAAATCCACAAGTGTCTCTGCTGAAATCGATGATATGCCCACTGCATTCTGCCCTAAACTGGCCTTAGTTCTTTCTACACAGCCTGCACGCGATTACTGCCCGAAACCCCCTTTAATATGGTCAGTGGTGAAAGAAGGGCCTCCCACGCGCTCCATGAACTCGGGTTCACTGTTTTCGGCATCTGGCGAGTCGGCAACATCAATTCGTAAATTCGGCCGATGTGTGGACGCAATCCTAAACGGCACAAGCCAATGGATTTGCCCAAAAACCATGACATTCAATTCTATTTTTCTGATTTTCTATTTTTTCTCCAGCAGCGTTAACAATGGGCCTTTGGACTTACGGGAATTTGGGTTCGTTTGTAATAGAGAAGCCTTTACATCCTTTGATAATTTAAATTTACAGAATTCAAAACCTGTTGGTAGTCCATTAGGTCCTTCACTTGCTTCCAACTCTTAACCGATTCTTGATAATCCATTACCCACGGTGTTGTCTATTTTGCCAATATTAATAGGGAGTATGCTTTCTTGTGGTAAATAATCACCTCCTTTTTTTTTGTTATTCCAATCTTCACTCAAGAAAATAACTTGGCATTTTAATTTTACTTTCCAAGAAGGCTTCAACATCAAGATTATCTACCATTGGCTTGCTTCTCCAAGAATACCCATCAACTCACAATACTAAACTACAAATTTACAACCAGGGATTGTGCTAATTTTGAACAAAATATTTCAACTGTTCCATGTAATGGCCAAATGTGCCAACAGGTTGTTCGTGTTTCACACCATTTACTTTGTTATGCATTTTTCCTTTTCACTTATGCATTTTCATTTAGATTTCTTATGCATTAAACAAAAAATACATTAAAATACCCAAAAATCGTAAAATTCAAAATCACAAAAAGAATATGTATACCACCATGGCTCGCTATGGCCTAAAATTGGTAACATTTTTCTCCCACTTCATGGCTCACCATGGCCTTAAACTGGCAACCTTTCTTGCATTTCCATGGCCCAAAAAGTCTTTAAACTAGCACACAGCTTGCTACAACCTAAAACTAGCATCTTGTGACCTACCACAACCTAAAACTAGTGACACTTTCCCTTTTATTTACGACCTGAAATGGCGTTAAACTAGCAATTGCCATGGCCTGAAATGGCCTTTGTAACAATCGTAAACGTCGGAAGTTGGAAAACACCAAGGGGTCGACAGGCGCGACAATTTTGACCCCGTATCCGTGGGAGGGCCATGCTGGGTGTGTGCGAATACAGGGCACCCTGAACGGTCTGGTCGATCAGACAGGAACTTAATTGGCGTCTATATTGCCTTTTGCAACATATAACTTGAAAACGGAAACGAAAATGCGAAGTAATGCTTGAAAGTAAATAAATTAGAAAACAATGCAACACACGACAATAAGTAGAAAAACAAAGTAAAATGTAGTTAGAAAAATGCACCGCTCCAAAGCTACAAGTTTTCTCTGTCAAGGTGGATACAGTTGGTTGCATAGCGTGGCGGAGTGCAGAGATCCCAAGAGTAACCGGGATGTGTAGAGCAACACAGGTTATGCACTTGGGTGCGAACTTAGGTGCTGACAATGTGGGGTTCTACCAAGGTGGTAGACGGGGAACAGAACAAAATGCCAGCTGAAGATGCTAATTATTTTCAGTGTCAAACAGAAAGCTTACAAGGCTCAATGTTATAATGCTAGAGAGAGGAGAAGTCGAAGAATTGAAAAAATTCCCAACCCCTTGAATGTTTTTCGTTGGGGTATTTATAGAACCAAGGGCACATGAAGGGGGCGGTTTGGATGCCATGTGCCTTGGGCCCACGTTGACTTGCTAGTGTGGCACGTGCCATGCATGAACGTTTGACTTGCATGACTATTATAGTGCGAGCTTGCCATGCCGTAACTGTGAGTCTGCCATGCCGTAATTGTGCCATCAACATCTGGAGACGTGTGCCAACGGTCCAATTAGGTGAAGCGCATTGATGTCGTACAACCACTCGCATGCTTTGTTGTGCTTCATAGCGTAGCATGCTCGGCGTAGTGTAGCACCTTGTCATGCATTTCGCTACATGTGTTGCATGCTTGCTACACTATGCTATGCTACGTAGCATAGCGACTGGCCTTAGTCATGAAGACTTTGCCAATTTGCAAACTTTTCTTCTTACATTGCAAGACCTACAAACTTTGCTAATTCTGCCCTTCAAGTTGCCTTCTGTCTCTTTCGCAGGATTGCTATGCCTCGCTGTGCCATGTAGCTCAGCGTAGCGTAGCAGCAGACATGGTCCGTCGCTTCCTGATGGAAAGGGACATTGCTGAAGGACTTGAAGTTGGACGATGGGACTGGTTGTATAGCTATTGCCATGCTATGCTACGCTACGTAGCGTAGTGTGGCACTTCGTTTCGCGATTGTTTTCTGAAGCTTGCTACGCTACATAGTGAGGGGTAATGTAGCGTAGCAGACTTCATGACTTAGAAAACTTGCCTAACTATTTCGTGCACCCTGAATGTTGCTGCCAACTCTACGCACCATTTCTAAGTAGGTTGTTGGTTGGGCAAGCTACTTAGGTGGACAGGCAGGGTGACCCGTAGGGCTTGTTCATGCCTAAAGAAGAAAATTTTCTGAACTGGCTGGCCTAAATTTAGAGCGTTCTCTCGAAGAACTGTCATGGTGCTACGCAAATTGCAAGGCTTGGTGAAGAAAGAATGACTTCAAATTTTTTGGGGTGTTTCATTGGTCCCTCTTTGTCGAGGTCTGGAGAACGGGCTCAATAGACGTTGACAAAGAATACGAAACACCACAGCAGGAAAAATGCTAACATTTTCGCTCAGTGAGTGTCGAGACGTCACTTAGCTACACTTGAGAGTGTTGCATCAATTTTGCAGAGGTTAAGGCAGAGAGCAAATATGTTGTTTAGCAGAGTTCCTCGTCGGAGTGCTCATGAGGGACTCATTCGTGTTTTCATCTTTAGCTGACGCTGTTCTTCAACATCTCGTAGAATAGATGTTTCCTTCACAGGATGAGTTGTGTTACATCCGTGAAAGGTTTTGACCTTCCTACAAATGCTTTCCATATGGCGATTTGTGTTACGCACGTCATGGAATTTACACTCTGAAGTAGCTAAGCTAGCCAAGGCACTCGCTTCGCAACGCGATAGCATTTGCTGCTGTCGCAAGCCATGCCCTCAGGGGCAAAGGTCTTACTAGCTACTGGCATTGTTGAAGCTGTTGGACATCGTTGCTGGTGTACAATGTCCAAAGTAGGAAAGCCAGCAGCGGCCTTGGCAGCATTGGTGTGGAGGAACCAGCCTCGAATGCGCTACTGTGGGTGCAGATGCACTAGAATCCCTACCAGGGGCTTGCATTCCCAATTCAACTATGGGATCAGCTACCACATAGCTAAACGTTGTTGACAAGGGGCTGGAGGATAACAATATTATGGTTGGGCCACAATATTGCTGGAACTGCAACTGCAGGAACTAGCCAAGGAACCACCATCAAGGCGATGGGTCGTGGCGACGGTAGGTCCGGAGGGCCAGTATCATGTCATACGACATCTCCGGAGGGTCAGCATAATGCCAAGGGTGGCAACGTCGCATATGTTCTAGACCACGTTCCCATTATGTCGCGAACTGCACCTTGGAGCTGCAATGACCCACTTGCGCGTCAGCATCACACTCACTCGTTCGATCTGTATTTGGTGCTGGTGAATGTTGGGGATGCGATGTGAACCTTATTTAAGGTCTCGGTAGACCGTGTGCTGGTTTAAGATCCCAGCGGACTACTGTGTCGGTTTAAGGTCCCGAGAGACCGTACATGCCATTTTAACGTTGTAGCAGATGCGTTGTGCCAGTTTTACGTCATGGCAGACTAGCTGTGCTAGTTTTACGTCATGGTGAACAGTGCTTGATGCTGCTAGTTTAACGTCATTATGGATGTTGCTCGGTGTTGTTGCTAGTTTATCGTCATAGTGGATAGTGGTGGCTACTGTTGTGCTTCAAACGTAGTACGGCTTGAGGTACGAGTGATTCACCTGGTTGCCAAACTCGTTGTTGTCCATGTTCGCCAGATTGAAGGCTCCATTCCTGAAGGCTTTAGTGACCATGTAAGGGCCTTCCCAGTTGGCTGAGAATTTTCCCATGTGCTCGTGGATGGCCTTGAGGATGAGGTCTCCCTTCTACACTGGCCATCAATGTGGGTCTACATGGTTCTTCTGCTGCTACTTGCTCTGGTAGTGCTCGATGCGTCTCAACATCTGCATGTACTCCTCCTCTATTGAGTCGAGGTCGATGGTCCACAACTCATTTTTCTAGACTTCACTCACGACGTCAGATAGGATCATCCGAAGTGAAGGTACCTGCAACTCAAGAGGCAACACAACTTCAGATCTATAAACAAGATTGTAAGGAGTCTTACCTTTTGCGGTTCTGTATGTCGTCTAGTAGGCCCAGAGAACATAGAGGATTTGCTCATGCCACCGTCTCTTGCTATTGTTGAGCATCCGCTTCAGCAAGTTGATGATGGACTTATTTGTAGCCTTTGCCTACCCGTTCGCCTACAGATAATAGGGGGAGGAGAATGATTGTTTAATGCCTAGATTGTTGCAAAAGGCTCGGGTTTCCATACTGCTGAACTGTGGCCCATTCTTGGTCACAATAGTCATTGGAAGTCCGAATCTTATTACGATGTTGTCTAGGATGAAATGGCATATTTGCTGAGACGTCATCTTCCTCAGGGGGATAGCCTCCACCCACTTGGTAAAGTACTTAGTGGTGGTGATAATGAAACTATGCCCTGCAAAGGACTTAAGTGTGATAGGCCTTATGAGGTCTAATCCCCATCGTTGGAACGGCCACGTGATTTGCGTTGGGTGCAGGTCTGTAGGTGCTATGTGTATGAGATTTGCGTATCTCTGGCACGTGTCACACGTCTTGACTTTTGACATGCAGTCACACTCCATGTGGGGCCAGTAGTATCCTAGGCATCTGATTTTTTGCAGCCATATCCCTAGGTGCTATGTGTCCACCACAAAGCCCCTCATGTACTTCATTAATTACCTTCTGCGCCTGCCCCCTACCCACACATGCTAGAAATATCCCTTCGTAGGAACATCAACATAGGGCGTCATTTCCCATGAGCACGTATTGCCAGGCATGCCTACGGATTGCATCTCTCTGGGCAGATGTCAATCCACTTAGGGGCTCGCCATGCTATAGGTAAGCTTTAATGTGGGCATACCACTCCTGGGTATCCATGGCACTAACAGAGGCCATGTGTTCTTCCTGAGTGATAGGCTCTATGCATTCGATAATCGAAGTTGGCAGGTTTGCCAAGGAATGTGATGAAATGTTTAACGCCAGAGTAGCTAAGGCGTCTACCACAATGTTCTCGTTTCGTGGCACGTGTTGCAAATTGCTTAAGCAGGTTTTTAGCTAAGTCGCAGTAGGGTTGCAGGTGCGTAGCCTTGTAGTCGTAGACCTCGGTGATTTGATTCACGACTAGTTTTGAATCTCCCCAGATTGCCATGTGTTGTCTGTGCAATGCTTGGGTAGTTAAGAGGCCTCTAAGTAACCCCTCATATTCTGCCACATTGTTGGTGCAAGGGAACGCAAAATGATATGCAGACGAATGCATTTCCCTAGAAGGGAGTGTGATGACGGTAGCAGCGCTACCCCCTCACGCGGTTGAGGTGCCATTGAAGTGTAAAGTGGCTTCAAGATGTGATGAGATAATGTCGACATTGCTAACGTGCTTGTCCAGGAATTCAGGGTCTATGATAGCCTGGTCGTTGACTAGCGAGGCTGTGAGTTGGGTTGCTACGGCTTGGCCCTTTGTCAACGATTCACTTACATAATGTAAATCGAACTCCACAGTTATCGCCTTCCATTAGGCTATCCTGCTACTTTTTTATAGGTTCTTAGTGATAGCCCGAAGTATATTTCTTTTGCAAATGATGTTGGTCGTACTGCGGTACAGGTAATGCCTCCACTTTTTTAGTGCGAACACTAAGGCAAGGTAATTCCTCTCCACTTCGTTGTATTTCACCTCGTGCATGGCTTAGGCAATTCCTCTCCACTTTGTTATTAGTGCATGGCTTAGGTAATACACTGGTATCTCAAAACCATTGTCTCATTTCTGACATAGTAGTGTCATGATAGATGTGTTGGAGGTGGCGAGGTAGATAAAGAAGGATTTATCCCTTTGTGGTGGTTGCATAATCGGGAGGTGTGAGAGTTCTTTCTTTAGGTCATCAAAGGCTTGTTGACACTAGGTTTTCCACTTGAAGTTAACCGCTTTCTTTAGAAGATGTTGCATGGGATGTAACTTGTCGGTCAACCTTGCTATGAACCTTCAAATGAATTGCACTCTACTTTGCAAACCACATAACTCCTTAAGGTTTGTGGGAGGTGCCAAGTTGATGATGGCCCTGACTTTGTCAGGGTCCATTCGTATTCCAACCTCTGATACTATGAACCCTAACATGCACCCCGAAGATGCACTTCTTGGGATTGAGGCGTAAGTCGTGCATTTGGCAATGTTTGAGGACTATTCCTAGATCGCGTGGGTGATCAGTTGCCTCTTTGGACTTGACTGCTATATCATCCACGTAATCATTCAACGTTTTTAGGATATAGTTGCTGAAAATGTAGGTCATGACTCACTGGTAGGTTGCTGCAGCATTCTTGAGCCCGAAAGGCATCATGGTGTAGCAGAAGGTCCCCCATGGAGTCATGAAGGTTGTTGATAGCTGGTGCTCTAGGTTAATGCGGATTTGGTTGTGTCCAGAGAAACCATCCATAAAGGATAGCAAAGTGTGACCAGCCATGGTATCGATGAGCTGATCAATGCTTGGGAGTGGGAAGTTGTCCTTGATTGTCGTCTTGTTCATTTTCTGGAAGTCTATACAGATTCATATTCCTCCCATTTTCATCAAAACTACAATGATGTTGGACACCCATTCTGAGTAGTCAACCATGTGGATGAAACCAGCTTGGTATAGCTTGGTGATTTCATCCCTCATGGCTAGTGTGATTTCCAGCTTAACTTTGTGAGCCTTCTGCTTGAATGCCTTCATGTGTGGGTCTAGGATGATGTTGTGCTGAATTAGCCGCAAATCCAGACCTGGCATGTCGCTATACGACCATGCGAAGGCATTGATGTTGTCTTGCAGAATCTTGGCTACATTTTTGTGTGTTTGCGTGTCTAGGAAGGAGCTGAGTTTCAATGTCCTCACCTCCCCTTTTGACATGGTCATAGGCGTTTCAACGAGAGGATCCTCGGTTACATCCCCGACCTCTAAATCTAGGACTTGGACTAGATGCTTGGGCCAGTTTGGGGACATTTCTAAGGCTTCTATAATGCTAGTTGTAGTCGACCCCCAGTCAATCAAGTTGGAGTTCAACTATCTCGCGAGTTTGCCGTGTGGCCCTACTAGCGTTAAGGGCATGGAAAGGTTGCGATGGACTTCCATCTCTTGCTCGACCTGCCAACATAAGATAAAAGCCTGGTTAAGAGGCATCTATTGGCAGAGATTGTGTATAGCGAAAACTCGTAAAGCGGTGACAAGATGCAACTTGCAAAATGTAACAATGTAAGATTGAAAGCTGCCAGTTTAGGGTTATGGAGGACTGCCAAGGCATAAGAGTGCAGAACTGCTGAAGATGTAAAACTGCTGATGCAAAGTGTAAAGCTGTAAAACCGTTAATATGTAAATGCCAAATTGCTAGTTTAGTGTCATTTCAGACTGCCAAATTGTAACATACAGAATCTTAACATGTAAAAAATGATAGTATGCAGAATGGGGAATTGCGGGTATGAGAAGTGCCAAGTTGTTGATATGAAAATGCGAACTGCTGACATGAAAGCATGAAACTGCTAGAAGTTGGGACACTGCCAATGTGGAAGGAGACACGAGAACTACCCACGTGAGAATGTGGTATTGTTAGTTTAACATCATTGTGGACTACAAATGTAACAGGTCGAAACTGCTAGTTTAGGATATTTTCCGACCGTTAAAGGTGTAACTACGCTAGGATTGCTAGTTTAAGGTCTTTTCGAACTCGTCATGTTATGATTGCTAGGATTGCTAGTTTAAGGTCTTTTTAGACCCGTAACGAAAAAAAATATATATATTTTTTTGTTTTAGAAAAAGCAGACAGTTGGCTTGAAGCGTGTTAAGGCTTTAATGCTAACAATGTTACAATGTCATGGCGAGCATCCTACGTTGTATGGCGCGATCCGCATTAATCAAAGAGAGAGGGTGGAAAGTTTCCCCATATTTCCATTACGATCATAAGTAGGGGTTAAACCCTAGTAATTTTTCCATTTTCCACCATAAGAGCGCAGAGCCCACATCGGAGCACAAGACGATTTTGGAGCATGAAGCAATTGTGTTAACGACTAGCAAGGCGAGTTCTTTGCAGTGAAGAGGGTGAATCCTCAGGCAGGACAATGGCTCCTAAGATTCATTTGGCGCTTGCAAAGGTCGAGGAGGCGAAGAAGACCCTCGGGCGCATGACACAATCACTCGTTGCGGCACGAAGGAGCACACCATTGACCTAGTAGGTTACTATGTTTCCTTCGCCTTTTCATTTTATGTCTTCTATTGTTCTCTACTCTCGTTTTGCATCTTGCTCATTTTGCATCCATTTTTGCTTGTCTGTGTTTTCTGTGGTCACATCATTTTGGCCTTTGCATTGCCATTGTCACTATT
Source organism: Gnetum montanum (assembly GCA_015680685.1). Taxonomy (NCBI): domain Eukaryota; kingdom Viridiplantae; phylum Streptophyta; class Gnetopsida; order Gnetales; family Gnetaceae; genus Gnetum; species Gnetum montanum. The sequence goes on along the minus strand of MNCI01024472.1, from coordinate 32,445 downwards.
TCAGTCGTGGCAGATGCGTAAACGCTATGTCATAGTTGCATGCAAGGCCACTTAAACTACCACCGCCGCAGTTGTCATAATCATGGCGGCTGGGGCAATTTAAGTTGCTTGACTTTCGAATGTCATAACGTAGAACCCTTTGGAGGATTAGGCCATGTGTGATGCGACAGCGCGACATGTGTTTTGTTATGCCATATTGTTAGTTTCTCCTTGCTACGCTAAGTTATCTGCATGTTCTTGCTACACTAGGCTTTCACGCCCTTGCTACGCTACGCGCGGGAAGCGGATTATGCTACGCTGCTACCATGTTGCATGTGTGTTGCCTTTAGATGTGACGCCAACATTTGTTGATTGTGTTGTGCAAGGCGAGGTTGAGACCCAGGCTAATTGTTTTAGAAGTTAGAGGGGTCCTATGTCACGTGGGCAGACCTATGGCTAATACTCTTCCTCTCCCCAAATACGTATGGGAGAGCGAGGGGTCTGGTTTAGGACAGGGGCACAGGACTTCTTAAAATTCCTCCTTGACCACTTCAGCATGATCGTTTGGTCCTCCCTAGAGGGGGAGGAGGCAGCCAGCATCACAGAAGCCATTTTGCCTAGGGCAAGCTGAGGCATTTTGAGGTTCCTGATTGACGAGGAAATCACGAGCGGGTGGGGAGAAGGGTTCAATCAGTATCCAACAAGGTTAAGACGCTTGACATGGATTTGGAATATGACTGAGTATAACTGCTACCACCATTTCAACACATTGTTCCTTGCACGTTTTATGACAACATGCTTCCAGAATCCTCAGGGGACTGTCTATTGTGCTAGTGGGTGAGTTTCGCAGCTTTGCCCTACTATGTTTGCACTACATTGGCCATAGTGGCCTAATGCTAATAGTATGCATTTGCTACTAGGTTCTTCATTGACGAGGATGGGGTTCATGACCTACTGGGTTTGCTAGCTACAACACAACTAGCCCTACAGGAGTTCTCTCTTGCTGAGAACTTGCGGGTGGGCATGATCGGCCAATGCAGGGGTGAATACCACACCTACCCAGATGTATATTCCCCCTTATACGATCAATGCAGGAGGCAGGGTTGGTTGGATGGGAAGTGGGCAAAACCTTTTAAACCAATTACGGTTGAAGAAGCTCTGGTTAAACTCCCACAATTCCCATTTCCATACCAACCTAGTAGGTCAAGTGGTAAGTGCCACATGTGTGGCATCTTTGCAATTTTGAATTTTTTGCGTTTCTTGCTAAACGTTTTCGTGGAACTATTGCAGGGGCAAAGGAGCCTCAGGAGGTAACGGTGTGAATGTCTACTTCAAGTATGGGGAAGTAGAGAAGAGCCAACGCTGGTTGAACGATGGGGCCTTCGATGCCTTGGTCCAAAACCTCGAGAAGGCGGGGCTTCTAGACCTATTCCTAGCCCCGAATCTGGGCATTCCTACAGCCAAGATGCTCACCTTGGTCGAATGCTTTTCTGACAAGGTGGGCCGCTTTCACCTGCATGTGCATGGTGTGCAGGTGGTCATTGACATCAATGATCAACTGTTCCTGGATTTGTTCGGTGTCCCTACCAAAGGCATCTCGATAGGGTCGAAGTCCAAGTCGAAGCTGATGCTCCAAAAGAAGTACATCGAGGAGTGGTTGAGGCTCACCAAGGAGCGTAAGGGGCTCCCTATGAAGAAACTCAAGGATGGACCTGCCAAGGAGTTTTACCCCATCTTCCGGGCTCACGCATTCCCCCAGCTGCTCACTCAAGTAAAGGTCCTGGGGCTTGAGCAGGCATGGATAATGCGTGAGGTTATGGAGGAGGGGACCCACTCCGACTAGGCTGAGTCTCTATGTAAAGGCTTGCGGGCTGAAATCTTGGGGCATCGTACAAAAACGGAGTCCCGTTCCAACATCCATTATGCCTTCTACATAGGCTACTTAAAGTGCTTCACAGAATTCCTGGTGGTTCAGGAGAGAGGACGCTGGGTCGTGCGAGATCACAACCAGATTTCCAGACCTTGGATTCGCTAGATTTTTTGAACCATCCAAGCCCAGGATTTTCCAAAAATGATCGAGGAGTCATTTTCTATAACAACGAAGGACCGGGTGGCCCACAACGTTCGCAGCCAGGACAGCGTAGGCGAGGCATCCCCTATTGTGGACGGTAGCATATCACGGGGTGGACGCCTCATGGCTGAGACTGTGGCCAGCAAGTTGTGGTAGAAGAGGCCTCCCCCAATCAAGGAAATCCTTCATGTGGAGGAAGAGGAGGGTCGAACACTACGGCTTAAGCTACAGAGGAAGCAACCCTCTATTGGTAAGTGCTTTCGTTAAATGCTTGGTTTGTTGTAGTCAACTACACTGTGCTACGCTAGATGGCATAGCGTAGCATAGCATCTGTCTTAGGCTAACTTCCTTCGAGCTAAATGTGTTCTTGACCACCAGAAAAAAAAGGAGAAGAAGAAGCAGGTGACGAAGAGGTGTCGGCCCTTAGGATGGGGACAACGAATAAAGGCGTAGGGGCCCCAGTCTTAGAGAGAAGGGCCCTGGTCGAAAGGCAGAGAGCTCCTGCAGCCAGGGCATGGGCTCTCGTTATTAGGGAGAATCATCTTATTGAGGAATCTCCCTTGAATAAAAAAGACATTGGTCTCCTTAAAGGAAAAGCACCAGCGCATGAAGAGGAGGTCCACAGGGACCTGGGAGGAACTTTCGGCCAGGCTTTTACCATCATTTTGTGTCAATCGGAAGAGAGACTGCAATCGAGCGTTGGTGAGTTTGGCAATATGTATGCCTTGTCTTAGTCCGTTTTGGTTATTGCTAATGTGTTTGGCTATACGAAAGATGCTATTGCTAATGCCACAGGGCCCCCTCCGGTTCACGCGGGATTCTTGGTTGAAATCCTTGACAAATTCGTGTATATGCAGGGGATTGTTGAAGACATGATTAATCGCCTTCAACAAGTGGACCCTGAAGCGGGTAAGTAGTAATGTCGTCCGCTCTCACGTTGTTATGCTAAAATTTCTTGCTTTTGCTACTCGTGATATGCTAATGCGACTAGTGTGTTTTTTGTGTCATGGCAACTTCTCGACTCAAGTGGGACCCGACACGACCTTTGAGAGTTGGTGTTGTGTCCACATTCCTGCCGAACGTGATCGAGGTATCTCATCGTGCATACGATGAGGTCTGCAAATGTGCTTTGCACTCGACGTGCGCCCTGTGGGAGTTCAAACATACCAACGAGAAGCTATGGAAACTAGCCCAGAGGGCAGAGCAAAGAGAAGTTGATCTAAGGGCCGAGGTGGAGGACCTCAAGTTGAGGAACGAGTTCCTCATGGCCCATAGCACTAACAATGAGGACTGGCGCACAGCTGTGGTAGACCACGCCAAGTTTTGAACAGTTATGCATCAGAATGTCAAGACTACCCGCGAACTGATAGAGCAGCAGATGCAAATGGACCTACTAGATCAGACGTGTCAAGATCTAAGAGACATCAATGCCAAGATTTTCGAATGGGGGAAAACCCAAAGAAACCATAAATATATGTATAAATAAGAAAATGCCACCCATCGCAAGTTATATGAAGACGTTGTTGTGGAGGCATTTACGTATGAAGCATTCGTAAATGCCATGCTTCTGAGGCCTATACCAGGTTCAGAGAGCAGGTCAAGGTCACGAAATCTCGTGACTAGAAGGTGGCACTTCCCACAAGAGAGACCGCGATCGTCTCCTTTTCTTCGGGTCCGCCAATGTGGACACCCATCGAAAGGGAGAGAGCTGCTGCAGCAGATGCTACATCAGGAAGAAGGCGTTGGGTAAATATCACGGTAGAGGAGGTCTGGCGTCACCTCAGGCTCGGTTTAGACTAGGTACCCTTTGAGATAGACGTGGGCCCTTCTCAGGTTAGCCACTTTCTACTGTGTTGATGTTTATGCTCAGTTGTAGTTTGCGTTTGTTACCCTAACTGACCACTTCACCCCTACGATGCAGACCCCATGTGATGGCACAACACCCATAGAGGGAAGGAATGAAGAGCTAACGAGGGACAAAGTAGGGGAAGGCGATGTACAAGGTAATGATGCGGGAACGGAAGATGAAAACAACGCGAATAGAGACAACCCATGACCGCATGGGATCTTTTTCTGAAAATTTGAAATTTTGGATTTTTGAAATTTGTGTGTAATGCAAACATTGAAAAATAACAATTTTGAATAGAGCAAGAGGATTTTGCACTAACTTGTGCATTGCATACGTGCGTTTTGTATAAAATGTTCATGCTTTCATGTGCTAGTTTTAGGCCATTTCGGGCCATTGTGTAACATGCCAAAGAGATGATGCATCAACCACTTGAACAAAGGCTAACTGGTAACTTATGCTACTTTTAGGCCATTTTGGGCCATAGCGTAGTCTTAGGCCATTTCGGGCCATTGCACATCGCTAGTTTTAGGCCATTTTAGGCCATAGCGCAGAAGCATATGAGCAGTGTGTGGGTAGGAAGCAGTGGGGTTGCTACGCTAGGTGAAGCTGCTTCTTGACCCGACGTAGGTTGAGTGAGATGTAAGACTGAGACATTCTGCCAGGGCCTTCGTCTATGTCGTCACCTCCCTCTTGGAAGGGCAACTCAGTCCGTGCATTTTCATTTTGGAAATCGACCTATTGAGCCGACCCTCCTACCGGGTAGTCAGTGTAGATTGCTGCAAGCGCTTCATTATTAGAAGTTATGATTTCTGAGCCTTGTTCCACGCCTACGTTGTGAATTGCCTGTGTTGCTACTTCATCACCATGGATCACCACTTCTCTACCTACGTACAGCAGGTGGATCTCCTGGTGTATGGGTGAGGAAACAGCCCTAAGCTGTGCCAACGATGATCTCCCTAGGATTAGGTTAAACCTGGGCATTTCCTTGACCACGATGAACATTACGCTTGTGGGGAACTGGTCCCCTGCTACGAAGTTCATGTGAACTGTGTGTTTCACCACAACCCTTGCCCCATTGAACGACCTCAGGCATGAGGTCTTCGTGGGTTTGATCTAGTCGACCAAGCCCAGCTTGTCCACAATGGGGAAGGGGATGACATTTGTGGCGGCTCCATCATCAACGTGTACCCTTTAGATCCAGTGTTGGCCTATCCAAATTGTGATGAAAAGTGGTGCCGTAGTCACTTGACCCCCTTCAGGATCTTCCCTAATAGCGTCGTTGCAAAAGGTTAGTTGAGGCTGTTCTAACCCTGCAGGTGCGGGAGGAAGCATGACTGAGTGGATCGCTTCTTCTTCCGCTGGCATGTCTTCGTTGACCGGAATCACTGTTAAAATGTGAATTAGAGCCTTTCAATGTGGGATGGATCTCATTATTTGATTGTACAAGCTCAATGTAGTGTTTTTTTGTTTTAGAGCTCGTTTCACCTGTGTGAGGGCATCTAAGAGATCTTGGCCGCCCCCTTATTTGACGCTTTCCTCCTCTTCGATCCGTCCCAGAAGATGGATTTCTCAAGGAGGGGCAACTTTGGATTTGGGTTCAGATCCTTGTTGGTAAAATGGTGCATGATCTGTGGTCATGTCGACCTTTGTCTTAGGTTGCGAAGGCATACACGCAGGGAGCAAAGATGTAGGCTCGGGGATACCTTTGACGGTACTCCCCTTCGACATCTCACCCATTAAGTGGGCTTCTCTCTTTGCAGGGCAAGAAGGCTGTTCAACTGTTCTGCGTGAGATAGAGGTCGTCGAGGACGTCGGTCCCCTAATGACGAATGGAGCTAGAGGTGTTAGGGGGTGGGGCCACGTGACCCCATTGACAGGTAGTGCAAAGGTAGATGCCCGTGGTGGGACTTTCAGGACGAACAGCTATTGTGAGCTTTGATTAGTCACTCATGGCACTGGTGCATTACGCTGAGGCACATGGACCACGAATGGCTGCTGGGGGCCTAGGATCACTTTCAATGATGATGGCGTTGATTACATAACTGGCATTGTTGGCATTGAGGGGATCTGTGTAGACATGCATAGATTGGTTTTCGGAACGTACTGGGTTACTTTCGTCCAACACCAGTTTCCCTTGGTCAATTAATCTTTGGATGTCATCCTACAATGCCAGACAGTAATCCGTGTTGTGACCACACTATTGGTGATAGTCACAAAACCTGTCCAACCTAAAACCTCTAGGAACTAGAGGCTCATTGGGTAGGTCCAAAGAGGGGTTCCTAAGGAGCTCGCAATGACATTGCTGCCTTGTGATTTCTTCTTCCGACATCTGCTTATGTTGGATGTATCCTGCTGCCAATAGTTGCTTCAGAAGCTCTAAAGGCTTGAGAGGCAGTGGGGTGTACTTTGAGTGGTCTTTGCGCTCAAAGTTGGGTTTGGTTTGTGTAGATGTCTTAGGTGTAAGCATAGCAGGTTGCGGCACATGGCCCTATTTGGGCATGGGGTTAGCCGCAAGTATGGCCAATTTCTTGTTATTCTTGCTACTATTTTTGCTAGGTTTAGGCTTGGCCTCGGTTGCCATAGTGACCACTGTGGTTGTCGGGGCTTTACCCTTTTCTTTCTTTGCGAAGGTGGTTTTGTAAGTGATGTAGGCTAAGTCTTTGCTTACCTCAGTCGTGTCTTGTATGCTCTTAGTCTAAGCGAAAGCCTGACTAAGAGAGTGAGGAGTGAGGTAGTACAGTTTAGACTTGATGAAGTCGTTCACTGCGTCCTTAAAGACGGCCAGCAAGTGGGCCTCCGCGATGGGCTCACGGATTTCGTTAAGGGTTGCACTCCAACGTTGAATGAACTTCTGGACCAGCTCTACAGCATCTTACTTTATGCTCATTAATTGATCCAACATGGTTTCTAGCTTCAAGTTGTACTTGAAGCGCATCACAAACTGGGTCAGCAGCTCTTCCAAAGTTGATATGGATGAGCGTGGCAACGCACAATACCAGTCCAAGGATTTCCCGGCTAGGGACATGGTGAAGACATGAATGATCGTGTGTGGCCATTATTGCAATAGCAAAGATTCAAATTTGAAGGTGACAAGATGTGCATTGGGATCTCCCTCCCCATCATGCTTTTTGAAATGTGGGAGAGACATCCTTGGGGGTAGTGTCAAAGTAGGGATTACAGGGCTGATAGGGTCATCCTGGTAGAAGTCCATGACTTGTACCGTGTCAGACATAGTAGCTTTGAGGCATTTTATTTCCTCAGTGAGGGTCTAGATGAGCTGAAATGCTTGGTCCAAACTCGACGACATTGTGGATGGCTAGGGAGCTGCGAGGGCAGCTCCCACCTATGGTATGGTGGGGGCGGCAGTGTGACCCATTGGCGGTACCATTGAGACAACCCCCGCGAGCAGTGCTACCTGTGTTGTCCACCACCCGGCAGGTGGTGTTGTTAAGGCAGCATCCGTAGGTTGGGCTGCCGAGTAAACTGCTTGTGTCACCAGCAGCGTAGACCATAGCCCCATGTTAGGTTGTGCCAACTGCGAGGCTTGGTGTATTTGAGAGAGCACGTAGTGAGACATTTGCAATGATTGCGGGGTAGGAAAAGAAGCAGATGTAGACCATCATGTGGACAGGCCGAGGCCCACCACAGTGGGTGGAACAGACGTGAATGTAGGAATAGAGACAGAAGTCACATATGTTTGTGAAGTTGGTATGGTATGAACATGTGGCAAGGTAGCCATGGTTGGCGTATTATGTGCCACAGAAATAAACTGCTGAACAGCTTGCAAAGGAATAGTAGCTGCAAATGGAAAAGGCAAAACAGGTAAGGGCAGGTGTTGAAATGCCGCAGGATTGGTGTGGCTACCCATAGCAGCTGTAATTGCGGGTTGCAGAAGCATAGGCGTAATTACAAAGGGAGTGGTAAGAGACGATGGCTTGGCCCAAAAGGACTGGGTAGGAGGGATAGGAGTGAGGCTGGTTGGACCTCCCTCATCTGATTGGGAATCGAGTTCCTCCTGCCCGTCCTGTAAAGCGTCATCTTGGTTGGACACTGTGTCTTGTTGCTCCCTAAGCCTAGCCAACTAGATTAGTTGGTCTAGAAGCCTTTGGTACACTTGTGTTAAAGGTAAAGAAAAGCTGGGAGTAGGGACAAATTCCTTCCCATTGCAGTAAACAAACTCAAAGTTATGTTTTTCCCTGATTTCGTGTACATCCAAGGGCAGATTGGCCTGCACCTTTGCATAGAGGAAGCTGTAACACTCGTGTTGTTGGGCCAATCCCTCAAGTCCTCAATTTTAGATTCTAAGAGATCGACGTGTTTCCCGCATCGGATTCAGCAGTTGTTCGGCACCAGTAGTGCCTTGAACCATGATGGGGTCTTCAACGTTGAAGGGAACTTCCATGTTGAAGGCATTAGCAGCAGTAATTGAAAAAGCCATTGCAAGCTGAGTAGTTTTGCGGAAGAGCGCAACAAGTGCAAAAAGAACAAAGAGACTGAAAGGTAACAAAAAGAAGGCTTTACGTCTTGTCAAATTCCCGAGGAACCGTCGAGGCAACCGATCTGCACCACACAAAGCATAAACAACCACGAAAGGGTGTCACGTTTACGCAAGTGCGTGATGGGGTGCAGAGCGCGTGCAAGACTACCATAAGACAGGCAAGCTAACTAGCGATCAAAGGCTTTGCATCTCGCAGGATCCCAGAGGGACCGTCGAGGCGACCGCTCTGTACCACATGCGATGGGGTACAAAACGCATGCAAGACTACCGTAAGACAAGCTAGTCAACTGGCGATCAGAGGTCTTGTGTTCTGTAGGGCTCCCGAGGAATCGTTGAGGCAACCGATCTGCACCGCACAAAGTGTAAACAACCACAAAAGGGTGTCACGTTTACATTTATGCGTATCATGGTGCAGAAGGCTCACAGAACTACCATGACACGTAGAAAAGGAACCAAAGGCCCTCCTTCTAGTGCCAGAAAACTATAACAACCGAAAACGTCGGTGGCTAGAAAACACCGAGGGATCAACGGGGGCGATAGTTTTGACCTAATATCCGCGGGAGGGCCATGCTGGGTGTGTGCAAATACGGGCACCCTAAACGGTCTGGTCAATCAAAAAGGGACTTAATCGGCGTCTATATAGCCTTTTGCAACACATAACTTGAAAATGGGAATGAAAATGCGAAGTAATGCTTGAAAGTAAATAAAGTAGAAAATAATGCAACACACAACAATAAGTAGAAAAACAAAGTAAAATGCAGTTAGAAAAATGCACTGCTCCGAAGCTACAAGTTTGCTCTGTCAAGGTGGATATAGTCGGTTGCACAACGTGGTGGAGTGCAGAGATCCCGAGAGTAACCGGGCCGTGTAGAGAAACACAGGTTATGCGCTTGGGCGTGGACTTAGGTGCTAACAATGCGGAGTTCTACCAAGGTGGTAGAAGGGGAACAGAAAAAAATGCTAGCTGAAGATGCTAATTGTTTGTAGTGTCAAACAGAAAGCTTACAATGCTTTATGTTATAATGCCAGAGAGAGGAGAAGTTGAAGAATTGAAAAAATTCCCAACCCCTTGAATGTTATTCATTGAGGTATTTATAGGACCAAGGGCATGCGAAGGGGACAGTTTGGACGGCACGTGCCTTGGGCCCACATTGACTTCCTAGTGTGGCACGTGTCATGCATAACCATTGGACCTGCATGACTATTATAGTGCAAGCCTACCATTCCATAACTGTGAGTTTGCCACGTCGTAATTGCACCATCAGCGTCTGGAAACGTGTGCCAATGATCCAATTAGGTGAAGCACATTGATGTCGCACAACCACTTGCATGCTTTGCTATGCTTCGTAGCGTAGCATGCTCAGCGTACCGTAGCACCTTGTCATGCATTTCGCTACATGTATTGCATGCTTGCTATGCTATGCTACGCTACGTAGCGTAGCGTAGCGTAGCATAGTGACTAGCCTTAGTCACGAAGACTGTGCCAAATTGTAAACTTTGCTTCTTGCGTTGCAAGACCTAAAAACTTTGTTGATTCTGCCCTTCGAGTTACCTTCTATCTCTTCTACAGGATTGCTACGCCTTGTTGTGCCATGTAACTCAGCGTAGCATAGCAGCATACATGGTCTGTCACTTCCTGATGGAAAGGGACATTGCTGAAGGACTTGAAGTTGGGCTATGGGACTGGTTGTATAGTTGTTGCCATGCTATGCTATGCTACGTAGCGTAGCGTGGCACTTCGTTTCACGATTGTTTTCTGAAGCTTGCTATGCTACATAGCGAGGCGTAGCGTAGTGTAGCAGACTTCGTGACTTAGAAAACTTGTCGAATACTTTTGTGCACCCTGAATGCTGCTGCCAACTCTACGTACCATTTCTAAGCAGGTTGTTGGTTGGGCAAGCTACTTGGGTGGATAGGCAGGGTGACTTGTAGGGCTTGTTCATGCCCAAAGTAGAAAATTTTTCAAACTGGACGGCCTGAATTCAGAGTGTTCTCCTGCCGAAGAACTGTCGTGGTGCTGCACGAATTACAAGGCTTGGTGAAGCAAGAATGACTTCAAATTTTTTGGGGTGTTTCAGCCTTAAACTAGTAACAGCCCTTTCGCCATGGCCTTAAACTAGCATGGGGCCCATAAGGGGCATAATCGCATCAACTAGTTGCATTATCCACATTGAACAATTAGCAAAATAAGCATGAAGTATCACACATAATTCTCATCGCAAAAAGTATAAGTTTTATTACATCTCCATCAATATGAGTACACAGCATGACCATGCGACAAAAATGACCAAAGTGCAAAACTGCCTAACAACAAGGCTACATCAAGTTTGCTCAGCCAGGGGTGTCTAGAGGGGGTCAAAGCTCCTCTTCCTCCTCCTTTGCTACTCTGTTAGGGCCTACAACATTACCTAACACTTGCTCAAAATTAATACAAAATAAAAAATTAATTAGCAAGTGCAAAACCAAAATACAAAATTAATGTGCAAAAATAACACATAAAAAGCATAAAAACAAAAGCAAAACGAACCTGAGAGGATCCTACATCAGACTCTGGGGGCAATCTATCAAGGCCCTCCTCCAAGCACTAGAGGATCTTGAGCTCTAATAACCACATCTAATCCTCGTGGCTAAAGTCAACATCCACAAGGGTCTTGTCCTCATCCAGGATGGTCCATGCAAGATGATGCATAGAAATGATGGTTGTAGAAGTCTCCCTTGAGGGCAAGGTAATCTCTCACTCCAAGAAGCTACTAACCACTATATGTTGAGCAAACAGCTCAAAGGCCCAACTCCTGCCAATCGCCTCAACAAACATCTCAAGATGACAGGCCTTCACGGACTTGTCCTTAAGCTACTACAAATAGGCATCCTGCTCACACTTGTAGTGGTGCTTGTGGTCCTTCTACATATGTCTCCACTTGCATACATTGGGGTTGAAGCTTTTCCACTCCTAATGTTTTTAGGGAGGAAAATCCATTTATAGCCTCTGCTCAATAATCTTCCAAGTAGCTTCGTTCTTGCCTCATATCATCAACTAGTATCTAGTTTAATCTATCTTTAATGTCTACCAGGTACTATTCCTCTATGCTTGAGCTAAAAAGAAATCATAATGGGACTAGAGGTCCTTGTTCTTTGTGGTCAAGCTTGCCACTATCTCCTGGAGCTCGTGCACACATTTCCATAAGTGCTCATTCGAGTGCCTACAAGTCCACAACGCCTTCACACTGGAAAGCATGCACTTGCTCACTGCCTCATACACATGATGAGGCATCTACTCCACCTCAGGGGATACTCAGGGATGACATCCACATGAGCTGCCTGGTTTGGATCCCAATGAAGCTTAGAGCCTGTTAGCATACAACGAACAAACCAATATTAGCAACAAATTAAGCATGGAATTGGTAAAACAGTTCAAGAAAAATGACATACATACCGAGTTTAGGATCTGCCTGCTGTATGTAATCCACCATGTCCTCCATGATGCCTTCCATGAAGGCAAATTTATCTAGTGTCTCTACCCATGGATTCATGTGGTGGGTAGGCACTAGTGGTGGATCGCTAGCAGAAAGATCTAAGACTACAATACAACATAATGCAACACTTAGTGATAACTAAGTAGTTAAAGGCTTAAGAGAAAAGGGCATGGTTAGATGGTAACAAAAGGTGCTCACCGAGCAAGCCCTTAGATGTTAGCACATCGAAGAGGTTGGAAAAGTCACCCTCAGGGTGGAACAACCCCTCCACATCAAACTATTGAGAGATCTCTGGGGCCTCCAATGGCTCCTCCTTGCATGCTACCTCCTCTTCAACTAGAAGAGGGGTCATTTCTATTACCTCTGCTATCATCACCACTACTTCCTTTACAGCCCTCTTACCTAACTCACAAACATAGAATAGTAGTATTAGCATAATATACCAAAAAAAACTAGGCCAAATGCATATATGATGGAAAAAAACATAAGCCAAATGCATCTATGATGTACACTAACCTACAACCACCAAGTGGAGTGTGGATATCTTGAGGTGGACTTTCTTAATGCATGCTTGTCCAACCATAGGGGGAATCTCCTCTATTAGGCATGGCCTCTTGATTTTTTCCTTGGAGGATGCCACCATCTCCACAATATACCGCTTAACCCTGTTTGCATCCCCAACAAGAGTTGGCAAACATTCGTCCACACTGTCATAGGAATAATGTGACTATGACCTCCCCAGATGTGCCTTTGTCATAACTGAATATGACTCCTCAATTCCCTCTAGAGGGTCCTACGCATGAGTCAGGGTGAGAAAGTGCTTAACCCATTGCTTAGATAACTACTCATGATCCTACACAATCCAATCTCCACTATCCCTGATCACCAGGAACTCCTCAAGCCTTCGCAAATAGGCTGCAAAGAATGCAAAGTGAAAGTGAGACCTTGCATAGATGTGAAGAAGCTTGGTAATCTTTGCCTATAGTCCAGCAATGATAGAGGAGGCCCAATTAAACCTAGTGCCATCCACCATGACCTCTTGCACCATCCATGCTTGCTCCATCCCAAGGACCTTTCCTTCAAAGAGTAGCTTAGAAAAAGCATGGGTACAAAAAAGAGGGTAAAGCCTCTAGACTTAAGGCACACACATGTCGCTAATCGCAATGCCTTTACAAGAGTGAGTGGCTCCTAGCCACTCTTCAATCTCTTCCCTCTGGTCCACCTCTTGATTGGAATTGTCAATGATTAATGAGCCCTCAAAGGGAAGGCCAAAGAACTCAACAAAGAAAGCATCATTAAAGTCTAATACTACCCTCACTTCGTGCACGCAAGTGACAAAGCAATCGGCATCACAACTAAAGGAGCCAATGATAGTCACCATCTCAGCCACTAGGGTGCTTGGGTTGAGGGCCAAGAAAAGATCCATCAACCCAACACACGTAAGTTGACCAGTCAAAGCCTCTAAGGCTTAATGGCATAGCCACTTTTGTGTCCCCTCTACATCACCGTACTTCATAATGAGGTTAGCCTCACTATGGCTAGTGGTGACCACTCTCACCTCTCCTGAAGCAATGGTAGCTGTAACATAGGAAAATGTAATGTTAGCATCATGTGATCAATAGGTGCATGAGAACAAGTAATAAAATTCAAGCCAACATAGTGAACACTCATGTGGAACAAATGGTGTGCGTGATGGAGGCAATGGTGCAACAAGCTCTCTAAAGATAGGCTTACTGCTAGCCCATCCCTCGTCAAGCTAATCATGGATTTGGCACCACTCAAATGCCTTCAGGTACTAGGTGGGGTAGTTCTCTAAATCCTTTCCCACCTGTTCAATGATAGCCTCCTGAAAGCTCAGACTAGAGAAAAATACCTATAGTGTTGTACAGGTCAAAGTAAGAGCCCTTGTCTCATCATAGAGTCCCTCATCATCAACTTTAAACCTAGCATTAGACATCTATAGTCAATAGTTAACAAATCTAGCATGGCCAATAACAATGAGACATAATGAAAAGCAATAGCACTTACCCTTCGACATAATATACAATCCTAGATAGGTTTTGGAAGACTATATGCACATGCATAGCAATGAAAAGGGTGTTGCTATTATTATAACAAGAGAACTTCAACATGCTCTAGATCCTAGCTAAGGGATGAATGCTCCTGGGACTTAGTCTTGGGCCTCCTACTTGATCACCACGAGTCATGGGCTCATCAGACATGAATCTCAATATGTCCTAGTTGGCCCTGGCCAATAATTTCTCATTGATGGCACTTGTAGCCTCTACTACCAAGTGTGACCACACGATCACACGAATTCAAATGCCCCTGGCCAAAACCACACAGCATGATGACCTAACTTCATATCAAGTGCAGACATGTTAGGCAGTAGCACTCTACAACTACAAGACAATAAAAAAATGTAGCATTAGCACACAATAGGTTGCATTTTGGCATAAAATATTAACTTACACTTAGCAAAAATTACCAAATTTAGCCCAAAATAACATAACTTAGAAATATATCCTTAAGGTCCCCCACGAGGCCCCAAGGGTACAGGATGTCAATACCTACTTGACATGCCTAGTGCTCATTAGGGTATAGTACTAACATAGTATTAGTATTTTAGTTTACACTCGCATTATTAGCTTTGTCCCAATTTGCATGTTTCAGTGGTTCCCCATGATCGATTTGCAAGTTTGACGTTTTGGCAAGCTCTAGCACATTTAGCACTTTTGTTTCGTGTGGCATACTAGCATTTAGCATTCTTACACTTCAAGATTGCATGTTTGGAATTTCATTATAATTTGGCATTCTTTACCCTTTGCACTTGGTAAATCCTTTGAATTTTTTCTATCTCTAGGAGAGGTAGCTCAGGATGCTTGAAAAATTTTAACTTTGGATCATTTCTTTGGGAACGTAACTTCTAGGACATCAAATTTTGCAAAACAAAATAATGAAAATACTTACTACTTCTACCACCACACCACTTCCTCATCCTAAGCATCATACCCCCTTCACGGTACTTCCCAGTACCGTCACATGCCAATGTCACACATAAGGGCACTCGCCATGGTCGTGGCCTTAGTAGCCCTCCTTACCCCCTTCACCCCTGTGGTCATGCCATTAGTTTTCTCCTTGCCCCCATGATCCTTCCCATGCACGCTTTGCCTCTGAGACACCTCATCCTCCTCTCGCCCCCACCCTGTGTTGCCCCCTCGCATTGACAAGAATAAAAAACAAGTGGAGGGAAAAACCCCAACGCACTCTCGCGCCATCGTCACTCACCCAAAAAAAGGGGAAAGATGAGGGGGTCCCATGGCCCCTTGATCCCATGGCCATGACCATAAAAAACACCCTCATTTTTCCCCTCTCCCCACACCAAGGCCCTTCTCCCCACGCTGAGGCACTACAGCCCTCACAAATGAAAACAAATTCTTTGCAGGAAATGCTGGCTTCCTACCAATTCAAACCCCCTGTTTAGCCCACACATTGCCTTCATGCTACCCCAAAATGCAAGCCCTTGTACATGCATAGATTCCTCTTGGATACCATGATAGGCCATAGCCCAGAAACCCCCTCTTTTTTTCCAAAAAATTCAAAAAAATCCAAAACCTCATAGCTCACACGTTACCCCTTGGCCCATGCAATGCTAAACAAGCAAAGAGAGACAAAACAAAACAAAATTCTAATGCAAATCCACAACCCATGCATGCATCTTCTCTCTTTGGCCATAACCACCAAGGTGGCCATGGCAGTGGTAATTCTCATTCAATGAAGGTCACCTCCCAACTCTCAAACCCTAATGTAGATGCAATAGCAACTAGAAGCAAAAGAATGGTGCAAAGGAGGTTAGCATAGCAAGTGTACCTTGAGGTCAACAATGCTCTCCTCTCCTCCACCTACACCTATGGTAGGTGTTATAGGGCTTGTCTTCCCTCTTTCACATTGGTGAGTCTGTGGTGTTGATAGTTGCTATGGCATGTTATCTTGGCACCATGCTTGGGTGCTACACTCTGGTGCTTCACTCTTCTTGCTACACTCTGGGATCCATACCTTGCTCTAACCACACTAAGCTCTATAATTTCTTGTTTTCACTCTGGAAAATGACAATTTACTCCTTGGTAAAATCCACATATATACCCCCAGGGTAATTAAATGTGCCACCTCCACATCGGCACATCAACACTTTGGCAAAATTTCTTGAGTTTTTATCAAGCATAGTAAGGGGTGAGCGTAGCAACCAGAGTTAGAAAGATTTCTAAACTTTTTCTAACAATTCCTAGACTTAGAAAACTTTCTAAGATTTTTTTGGTTGCCTAGCGAATGCTCAGCCCAATTCCATGTTTTAGATACTCTCTTCCCTACTTGAACTAATGCATCTTACACAAA
>MNCI01024472.1:0-15416 GCA_015680685.1 Gnetum montanum | reverse complement strand
AGGAGCAACCTACCAATGCACCATGACGTACATCTTCAGCAACTACTTGTTAGACTTGCTCAATGACTACATTGATGACATAGCAATTAAGTCCAAGATGGCACATGATCACACAGATGACTCAGACCATGCACTCAAATGTTTCCTTAGACATGACCTTAGGCTGAATCCTAAGAAGTGTGTTTTCGACGTCGAGATGGGACGCATGCTAGGCTTTGTGGTACCAAAACTAGGTATATGCATAGACCCTGATAATTTTAAGGTCATCATTAACTTAGCACTGCCAACTAACCTTAAGGAGCTACGTGGGTTACAAGGTAGATTGCAATTCATACGTTGTTTTATTGCAGGGTTGACTGATAAGCTGCAGCCAATGCAACATTTTCTCAAAAAGGAAGTCTACTTTGAGTGGACAACTCAATGCCAAGAGGCATTTGACAACCTCAAACAAGAGTTGGCTCAGCTTCTAATAGTCTACCCTCCGTAAGGAGATAAACCTTTTTACATCTACCTTGCAACCTCTAATGTGTCCATCGCTTCTCTACTTTGCCAAAACTGAGACGATGGCTTAGAGGTCCCTGTATACTACCTAAGCCCATGTGTTAGTAGCCCATGAAGCAAAATACAATGATGTAGAAAAGAACTGCCTCATCTTAGTCTCTGCACTTAAGAACTGGAGGCATTATCTCTTCCATAGTCAAGTATACATCATCTACAAAAGCAATGTACTTTGGGCAATCACAACAAACATCTACAAAAGTAGTTGAATTGCATAGTGGAAAGCAATAACCATGAAGTTTGACCTGCATTACATAGCACAAGCATCAACTAAAGATCAAGAAACAGCCTCACAACTCATGGCTTCACTAATAAACGATCAAGAAATGATAGACTTGGAATTCCCAGACGAGTAGGTTAGTAGTATAAGCCAAGTGCTTGGCAACTTTAAGGTAATCTTACACTTCAATGGTACTTCAATCTCTCAAGGGGGTAGTGCCACTATTGTCATCATGCTTCCCTCCAAGGATATTTGACCCTTCGCACATCGCTTCATATTTTCTTACACTAACAATGTAGCGAAGTACGAGGATCTCCTTAGAGGTCTTATAGTAGCTCATGACCTAGGAATCTGAAACATAGTAATATGAGGCAATTTGAAATTAGTCATCAACCAAGTTATAGAGGTTTATGCTTGTAAAGCACAACATTTACAACCTTATTGTGACTTGCCGAAGCACTTGCTCTAATGCATTAGCCACATTAGCCTTAAGCATTGCACCTAACATGTTTCATGCATTGCCCACTTCAATAATGGATTGCATCGAGCCCATCATGCAAGTAATGGAAATTACATCTATAGCCACAACAAGCATAGCTCAAGTACAAGAATGGTATAATGACATTAAGGCATACCTTCAACAAGGTGAGCCTCTGTAACATTTAACCACTACCCAAAAGGATGTAGTGCAAAAACGGTTGCAACAGTACATCATTGTAGGTGATAGCATGCTTTGTCACAGATCCTATGATGGCATATTGCTAACCTACGTTAGCGACAACGAAGCACAAACAATCATTGATCAAGTCCACGAGGGACTATGCAGAGGCCACATAGTACTTAGGGCAATGGCATTGAAAATCATATGCTTAGGCTACTATTGGCCTTACATGGAGCATGATTGCATTTCAAGGTCAAGACATGCAATGTGTATCACTAGCATGGCAACTTAATGCATCTGCCACACCCTAAACTACACACCATGTTGATCACGTGGTTGTTCCAAGGTTGGGGGTTGGATATCATAGGGTCCATCATGCCTAAGTCCTCTATAGGACATAGCTTCACCATAACCACAACCGAATACTATACCAAATGGGTTGAAGCTATTCCCCTTAGGAAGAAAATATTGCAATAGGTTTGCAAATTCATCCTTGATAATATAGTGATCCAATTTGGCCTACCCATGACCATTGTCATGGACAATGGGCCACAGTTTAGTAGTGTAGAGTTCAAAGCCTTCTGCAAATACCTTGGCATCAAGCATTTCTTCTCATCATCATACTACCCCCAATCAAATGGCCATGTGGAGGCCAAAAACAAGGTCATCATCAACCTTCTAAAGAAGATGCTTAGCAGCAACAAATGATGATGGCACGAGCAACTGGTCTACACACCATGGTCCTACCACACAATGCGTAAAAAAGAAACAAGTGAGATGCCATATAGCCTTGTGTATGGATCTAAAGCCATATTGCCTCTTGAATTGTAGGTCTCATGCTCTACGTGATCCTCTCAAGCTTCATTAATGAGGATCAAAACAACGAGTTGAGAATCATTGACCTTGATTTTATAGAAGAGGAGCACATGCAAACAATTGATCACATCAAGTGGTATCAAGAAAAGTAATGGCAAAAGCACCACCACAATTAACACCAACACCCAATTGAGAGGGGGGACTTAATCCTCAAGGCCATTTGTAAATCTGCAAACAAATTCTCAACCAACTAGAAAGGGCCTTTCTTGGTCATCAAGGTCTATGACAATGCAACATTCAAGCTTATTGATCTAGACGACAACAAATTTGTTAATTTGATTAACCATTCATACCTGAAGCTATACTATGCCCAGTACACAATGCCGCATTAATAACAAAGCAAGGTAAGCAATAGTCCACTATGATTATAAACTAGTTCAAAGCATCTGCTATGATGTTAAACTAGCACATAGCGTCCTTGGGCTATGATGTTAAACTAGGATCCACAGCACTCATCCACTATGATCTTAAACTGGCACACCCATCTACTATGACGTTAAACTAGCATAGCAAGTTTGTCATGACTACAAACTGGCATAGCTCGTCCTTGCACTATGACATTAAACTGGCACAACATCCACCAACCACTATGGTATTAAACTAGCACATACCAATCTACTAGGACTATAAACTAGTGCACCATGGTTTGCTATGATCTTAAATTAGCACATCACGGTTTGCCAGGACCTTAAATTGGGTTCACAATCTATTAGGACCTTAAACTAGCATAGCATGCAATCTACTAGGATCTTAAATTAGGTTCACAGTTTAGCACACATAGCCCAACATGCATAGTTCTATGGACAAGCAAGTGCGAATACTTCCAATCCTCCGTCATTTGTCCATGCCTCTCAAGTAGGACAGGGCAGGGCATTGTAGTTCTAGGATGGAGTTCACATCATTAAGAAAGAGACCTCTAGAACATTTGTAGTGTCACCACCCTTGGCATTTTGTTGATCCTTTGGAGATGCCCTTGGGCATTTTTCTAACCTTCCAAAGCTACTGCCACCATCACTAGTCATACCATCTCAGGTCGTACCAACAACATCATTAGCCTTGGGTGTTTCATTATTAGTTGGAGCTCTGACCATTAGCATCACCTGCTAGAGTCCCAGTAGTACTATGGCCTAGCCACAACACTGTCATCGTCCAACCCTCACCATTACCTAGGCTTGGAAGTGCATCTAGTACCTTAGCTCCCTGCCATTTTGCTAGATTTCTAAGCTCCTCTCCTTGGTGTGGAGTCTCAAGCACTTGCATCACCATCGCCCCTAGTCGCTACATCGGCCTCCCTGGGATGCTCATTCTAGTGTGGCCACTAGACCTTTTGCAACCTTCTGGCTTTGACACCTACACTAGCCTTTCTACTTTGGCACTATAAGCTCTTGCAACTTGTCCAACACTTGTAGCACTTACAAAGCCCTTGCAACCAACAATTTGCTCTTATCTCATGTTGTGTGCTTGTTTTCTTATCTTCTTTACGTTGTGTTTGTAGGACGAAGCCCTGAAGGTAGTCATTTAGAGGCATGTTTCATCATAGTGGCAAGTCACCACATTACTTTGATGTGCTTGGTTGGACTCACCAAGCCACTTGAGAGTGCACATCCCCATTACCCTACTATAGCCTACTTACATTTCCCTCTTTACCTTACATCTTTCCACCTTTCCTACTAGCTTCTCTAATGCACATGACATCCTTGTTTCAATTAACTACAAAACCCATGACAGAAGTAATGAAACTCGTCCCATGGGGAGCCTTTGTGGGCTAGTAAAAGACTGAGTAGATGTAACGCAACTCATCCTAGGCAGGAAACATCTGTCCTATAAACACAATGTGGTTGCCTTTGAGTAAAGCTTGTTAAGTGGCACACAGTCCACTCAATGATAAGCATCTTATAGCTAGCATTTCACAAAGAGAAAAGTAAAAGGCAAAAGAAAAAAGCATAAAACTCAAAAAAAAGAGTAAAGGGGGGTAAAACATGTTCCTAACAAAGATACACTTTTGCAACCAATCCAACCCTAAATTTGCATCGGCCTTCTCATAAGCACTCCGATGAAAGGTCAACATGTCAGGGATAAGCCATTCTGATGCTATGGGCAACAACTCTCTTATAAGCACTTCGATGAAAGGCCATCATTTCGGAAACAAGCCACCCTGGTGCCATGATTATGGTTAGCCATGCTAACCTTGCATCTTGCAACATGATACATCATTTGCATTTCATTTCCCCCTTGTTATTCCCAAGCCAATTCCCTACATCCATTACCTTCAACATACCATTACCTTTAGCAATCTCAAGCCCAATGAAGCACCCTCTGACTAGGTACTAATGAGTGATGTTGATGCTGCTCTACTGTGGTGTTTCGGGTTCTTTGTCAATGTCTCTCAAGAGTGAAGATCAAATAGTACTAGGAGGTGGAGGCTCCTTAGGTGCTAAAGGACATTCCCCAAGCTTTAACGCTTGTGGTGGTGATGGTGGTTGTAGCTGAGGCTATCTTGTTATGGCTATGACTTTTGGTGAAAGATGAAAAGGATCTAGAAAAGCTTTCATCTTCCTCTTTTTACTCCATTGGTTATACATAGTCCATGCAGCTTTGCCAATATGGGTTGATACAGGAAAGTCCCATGGACTAGGCATGACTGGGAACAACTCCTTGACATTGACAAACCATGTTGCAAATTGGTTTCATTCGATATTTAATATCTTTACCAAGTTCTTCATCTTATGGTAGTCTTTCATTTGTCTAGCTAGATTCTCAACAACCACTCATTGATCTATGAAATGGCTCATAAGGACTTCAAGCTCTACATTAGCTATCTTCAACTTTTTCTTAGTCTCATTGTGATGCTTAAACTTGGCCTCATAAATAAGGTATAAGCTAGTCACCTACTTCTCTAGTTCCATCTTTGGTCTCTGTGCTATTAGCATTACCATGTTTGCATATCAAAGGTTGTTGAGCTCCATGTACTCTATCATTTCCTTTATTTGCAACTCCTTCAAGTGAATTTCTACTCTGTTTTAGGCAAAGTTATCAAAGATCAACTACCATACTTCACCTCTTTGCTGGAGTTGCTGGAGGACCTCATTCATCTTCACCTTGGCTAGTTAAATTTCTTTTTTGTTCACCTTCTTGAGGAGTCCCACTTGGTCCCTATAATGATTTTTCACTTTTCAAACTTTAGGACATCATCCTTTTAGACATCCACCTCGATGGCAATCTTTTGGCGAAGCACTCAAACTTCCTCCATAAATAGATTTCTATTCTCAGCTACCAAACTCCTTAGATCCAAGTTCATTTTGATGAGCTACTCTTGCTATTGTCTCACAAATTTGACCATTGGGTGTTTTTGCTCTTCAACATTGTGTAGGTAATGAATGTCCTTTGTGAGAACTAAGTTTTCCTTGTGGACTTGCACCAAGTCCTTATCAGTGTTGATGGCAAAATCTTCTAACAAGGACACGGTGAAGACCACCATCTCCTTGACATTCTTAGCCTCCTTGATTTTATGCTAAAGCAAAAGGAAAGCTTCATCTACTGTTATAGCTTGGTTGAGAATGGAAGAATTAGTAAGACAAGCTCTCAATTCCACAACCTTGCTGGTGAATCGATGGTTTTCAATGGTGGCTACCTCTAGTTGGGCATTTGCAATGATGAGCTTGCCCTTCATCTTGAGTAGCTTTAACTGGGTAGGAATGATTTCTTTTAGGAGATCAAAGATCTCTAGAACTGATTATTTGGTTCTAACCAATCAATCCAACACCTTCTCATGTTAGGCTATGCTCAATATCCTGCTCCCTACTCCTGTGAAAGCCTACACATCTCTAAGTGTAGCTATGTCTAGCATGGCTACTGCTGGAGCATTTAGTGCATCTACCACCTAGTTGACCATCACTTCTACCATTATTTTCTGCCCATGGTGCTGCCCATGGTGTTGCCCCTCTCCCTCCTCTAGGCACATTGAGAAAGTCACAACATTCCCAAAAACTTTTAGAAACTCTTTTTGTGAAGGGATGGACACTATCACTTCTTGGATGCTCAGATTCATTCACATAGACGCCTTCATGCATTGAGTTCAAAATAGTAGGGCAGTCTCCTCCATCTAGCTTATTGTTCTGGTCACTTCATTGAGATGGCTTAATGTGGGCTGGTAGATTGATGGATCCCCACCACTTCTCTCTCCTTATTGTTACTGCAATAGTTGTTCATGAAGTTTTCTCATCTGTTCAACAACTACATGACACTTTGGTGTTATCTCACTGATAGGTGGTGGTGGTGGTCGCTCCTCCACTAGTAGCTTGGTAGCTACCTTATCCTTCATCATCTCCTACTAGGATGCAATAAGATCATGACAGAGTATCATTGGCATACTAGACTATGCCTCCCTTGTTGTAGAGTTTGTGTATTAGACATGGGATGGGAAGTATCTTCCTTCCTTGTTTTCTTCAAAGCATTTCTCAATCTTGAGGAAGATGAGTTGAGGAAGGTTGATAGGAAACTCTCCACTTCGAGTAGCACATGCATGGGTAGAGAAGGCAATGACCTTACTAGGCCTCATCGTTGGGTTTAGTTAATAGACCACGATTTTGAAGTAGGCTCTCTCTACCATGGTGAGTGCACTATACTCCTTTCAATCCACCCCCATAGCATCATTGGATCCATTTCTATTTCACATATGGGTTCACCTCAATTGATATTTTAACCAATGTTGCCACTGNACTCACCAATCTCTACTATGGGAATCTTGTAGACAAATTCCACTTTAGGCTCCTCCCAAAGAGGTCCCATTACATGGGTTTCAACTTCTTGTTCTTGAGGCTATTGTGGTTGTTGGCCCCTTCCTCCTCTCAGCTGCTTCTCCCTAGGCTGGGATAGTCCTTCTCCTTGTGGTCCCCTCTTTGGTCTCATCTATGATCACAAACATGACCAACAATTAGTGTTTCATGTGTAACTTTTAATGCTCTTGATATCTTTCTTGTTTTAGATAAGTTACAATTAGGTTAGTTGTGATCATGGTAGATTGATTATTTTATTCATTTAGCTACCCAAGTTTCTTTGATGTGGTTTAACTTTAATATTATTTAACTAGTTAAACCTTTATGAGTTAGAAAAATTTCAAAAATATTTTCATCATAAACCCTAGGTTTGTGGCCCCCACGATAGAAAGCTCATCTTTGGTAGCTTTAAGGTTGAAGAATGAGTTGATTCAAAGAAGTGGTTTGCAAGTTATAGTGCTTGAAAAGTGCTTTGGGCTTAGAAAAATGCAAAAACTCCTCTAGCATTCTGATGCAAATGTGCAAAAATGACTAAGTGTTTATGCATATTTATAAACTTTTTGTGTTGCATCGACATGTGTTGACGTAGCCTATTTAAGAAATTTTTTACATTTAAAAACTAAGTATTGGGAAAGATTTGGACGATAAAATTGAAGTCTAGAGGAAGCCAAAAAAGTCCAAAATAAGAACAAATTATGAAGAGGGCTTAAATTTAGTTGGAAAAGGAGATTTGGATGGAATTTTATTGCCAAGGAATACAAAAATTGGATGTTTCAAGGTGGAAAACAATGGATTTGAAGGCAAAATGCCTATGGGATAAAAAGTTTAACCATCCAAACTAAGGAGTATGCAAGTGGGTCCTCCCCATACTAGGCTCATGGCTTTAATGCTCTTGCATGTCCTCATACATAGGAACCTATAGGCACCAAAGATGATTAATGGTCATGGATTGTTAAAAATCAAATCACACAAGAAATCACCAAAGACTTAAGACATATCAAAATGGACACATTGATTTATCATGATAGGAGACAGTGAGGTGGTAGATGAACAAAATTGATAATGAGAGAGAGAGAGCATGGAATGGAGCCCCTCATCTTGATCACATGAAGTCCTTTGTGGATTTGTAATTAATGTGACTTGATATTGTTCTAGCCTTAGTTGGAATCAAGGCCATCCACTATGAGTGACTTTGCATTAGCACACTTAGACCATTGGATCCCCTAGAGTTCTGAACATCCTCAAAGATCACCCACCATTCCAAATAGAGAAAAAAAGAGAAGTAGGAAGTGAAGAGGGCCTTAATTAGAGGGATGTATTCAAGCATGGGTAGCATGTCTTTCTAGCCCCATAATTAATGCTTGTGGCCCATTATTAAGTCTAAGGAGTCTACTTTGAATTTCCATGTTTTTTTTCATGGAAATGACACCATGCAAAGACATTGCTTCCTATTATTGGTTAATGTTAGGAATGGTGAGAAATCGATGAGAATACCCATAAAACTCTAGATGGTAGGTAGGTACAAAAAGTGACATGTTCCCTTAAAGTCACACCCTTGTCAATTTCACTTGATTCATTCCAAGTTTGGAAAGTACCAAGGTCATAGGTGCTTCTGGAACAAGAGAACACCATGGAGTTTAGTGAAATGGGTGGATGATTTGAGCTCAGTGCCTGATATCATGAGAAAATCAATGTTTCATTAATTCATGTCAAAATTCAATGATGAAATACAATCATTAAGAAATCAATTTAATCAATATAATTCAATTAACCACCATCAATCAACAGTTGCATCCGACACCAAAGTCTTGATGGTAATAAAGAAGAAAAAGACATGTAAGAAAATTCAAATAAAGAAAAATATAAAAGAAATTACAAAATACCCAAAAAAATGAAAAACGTATAAGAAACGATGTAAAACAAAAGGGTTAAAACACTAAGCCACTATAGAATGTTAGCATGGATAGCCATCTTCTCCAAGACTGAGTTGGAAGGGAGAGATTCAAAAGATTGAGTGTGCTTAGTTATTAATTAAAGTATTGTTATCACCAATTGTTCTTATCTCCAAGAAAGGTTTAAGGTATTGCATGTTGACTAATAACCTTTTGTTTGGGATGGCAAGATGGTAGATCATCATGGCCCTAAATGGGAAAGTTTCATGTATAATGTAAGGGCCCTTCCATAACGTTTGAAGTTTTGTATGTTGAGGTACATGCATGGGGTTCTAGTAGAGCACCTTATCTCTTGGTTAAAATTTTACTTTCCTTATTCTAAGGTCATGGTGTTTCTTGCTATATTTCTTGTGCACTTCATTGAACGATAGGACCACTAATCTATTTTCGTCTAGCATGTTGAAGTTCATTAATCTTTTTCTTTGGCTAGAATTAAATTCAAGTCAAGGTCACAGGTCGTTGAAAGTGTACGAAGCTCATTTTGGATGGTAAGAGTTGGGAGTTTTCTATATACTAACTCATAGGGAGAATACCTAATAGGAAGTTTCCATGTTGAACAATAAGCCCAAAGAGCATTGTTGATTTACAACTCTAGTCCTTCCTATATTTGCTAATTATGCATGTTAGTATTTTGGTGATTTTCTTATTTGTGACCTTAGCTTGACTGTTGGCTTGAGTCTGGTATGGAGTTGTTAGTTTATGTTCAACCCCTAAGTATTGCATGAGCTTTCAAAAAGTGGCACAAGTAAAATGTGTTTCATTATTTGAAATCAATGCCCTAGCATACCAAACCTATTTACAACATTTTGTTGTACAAACCGTACCACCATAGAAGATGAACAGTCAGTGACAGAAGTGGCTTCAAACCACTTGATGCAATAGTTAACCACCACGATGATGTATGCCTTTCCATTTAACATGGGGTTGATGGGCCCAATCAAGTCAATCCCCTAAAGATTGAAAGGCTCTATTGCTTAAATCCATTGTTAAGGCCCTTCCATTTGCGCAATCATCCCTCCATCACATTGGCACCTGTCACAAGAATGGAAGAAGTAATTGGCCTTCCTAAAGATTGTGGGCCAATAATACTCTACAATGAGAATTTTAATGTCCATCCTCCTCCTAGCATAGTGGCCCCCACAAGGACCTTCATGTGCATCCTCAAGGACTCGAAGTTGATCTGCATCAAAGACATACTATTATACAAGGCCATTTGCGCAACTCTTGTAGAGGTTGCCTTTGATTTCTATGAAGTGTTTGATCTAATGAAGAAACTATTGTTTCTTCTTATTATCCCACTCTTGTGGCATCTCCTATGTGAGTAGATAGGAGAGGATGTGATTGTACCAATTTGTTTCTCTAGGATCTTAAGCATTGAGAGCATCAACATAGAGGAGTTCATCAAGAAATTGATCAAATAGTGGACCCTCATCCTCTTTGTTTTCCCATCTTAACCATGACAAGTGGTTAGCAACCACATTCTCAGTTCCCTTTTGGTCAATCATTGTTAAGTCAAACTCTTGAAGGACCACTAGTCATCATACTCTTGAAGGACCACTAGTCATCATATAACATGGGGGCTCACCATTCGCTTATTCATCAAGAACTAGATAGCATAATCATTTTTTTAATCTGCACAGCAATTTCATAAGTAACGGGTACAGAATCTATAGACTGCACCCTACCAAAGCATGCAGCTAGCAAATCGTTAAAACAAAAAGTCCAAGGACATGGACGGGAGGAGGAGGCAATTGGGGCTAATCCTTTCACGACCCATAAATCAATGACATCTTGAGCCTCCAGGGCTGCAGATTCAAGCTCTCTTAGTAGCTCTGTGTTCAACAGGTTGAACTCTTGCCTTCTCCCAATTCTGTCTGCATCCAGGAGATAGAAGGACAAAGAATCCAATCTCCTTTGCAACCGATGAAAACTGTCCCAAACTCAAGGATAAGCCTGGCTTCTTGGTCGATTTTGTTGGCTGCTAATGTGAGTGCAACCTTTGCAAGATCTGTAGCCAATTTTAACCTAAAACTCTCCATTTACAAACACAACAAAAAGAGCAGATAATATTGCTTCGGTTCAAAGATAGCTCAATAGAATTGCAGAAAAGGGGGTTCTGATACTTACAGGATGAGGAGCCTGTCTTGTCTTCCCCGGTTCAAACGTTCAAGATGAGAATCCAATCCCTCTAATCCAGTTGCTGCTTAGCAGAGACGAGACGATGAATGAAAGTAAAGCATTTGCAGCACCTCTTAACTAAGCAAAGAAAGAAGATAAAAGAATCTCTCAGACAAGAAACCCTGGCCTGTGCCTCCGCTTTGGCTGATACTGCCTTTGAAACTGTCAAAGGTTGCAAGTTGCGATCACAGTAGAAGGTGCGTTCCAGACATGCAACAGCTGATAAAACAATAAAGAAGTGAGCCTTTCAGTGAGCATGTGCACAGCAACATAGCTGGAATTACTGTCCAAATACATTTTCTGTAAAAAAAAACATGGCCGATTAGCGTTGCTGTTACGCAAAATTGGATATTTAATTTCTTGAAGGCTGCGCTCTTCCGTCACGTTAACGGCAGCGTTATTAAAAAAGACCGAAAATATAAATAGTCAACAATATCTTCCAAGAATCAAAGGCGGTGCGAGGACATTGGAAGGCATGATCTCAGGTTGTAATATACGTTCAAGCTAGCTAGCATGTATAGTACATGGTAACCAAGCAGGTTAAATCCCCTGTTGCTTTTTTTGGCCGCACAAGCCTCGTTGCTATCCATGCTAACATACATACATGCACATGTTTTTCATCTATATTCAGATGCTTTTGGAATATTTATAGAAATTTAATATTATTTTATGATACCCATTGATCTTCGCATTGAAATGTGAGAAACAAAAACCCACTTTTTCTCTTGTGCATTGGCCCTTTCTCGTTCTTACTCTTTGCCTTACCATTTTCTAAATATACAATTTACTATCTTTTCCATGGTAATCAATGCATACGAAGCGTAAAATGGAAAGATTTTTCTTATTTTCTTGTTATTCATTAAGATGTAGTTTTCATCTTCATCTTTGGTTCGCCTTTATTATTTAGGGCAAAAAATTGTAAATCTGAAGCTTCAAAGTATTTGGTTTATTTTAATATTTTGTAAAACATATGTTTTATTTTTTCAATCATGCATATTATTTATGAAAATTTTGAATTCTTATTATAATTGATTTACTAACTATATATAGAACTTAAATTTTAAAATATTTGATTTTGACCCATATCTCTTAAAGAAGGTAAAATATTAGTTAAAAATACATTTAAAAAAAACTTAAATGTATCTTCTATATGATGATTTATGCAACACTCTATCAAAAAAGGTATAAAATTTTGTATTGTCAGTTTTAAAAGCATTGGAATTGCAAATAACCTAAAAAAGGTTATAGAACACTTAGAAAATAGGTCGTAGACATCATCTTAACAATCTTAAGTTCATCACAAAAGTTGATGCACCTTCCTAAATCATCTCTTTGTTACCAAGATTGTTATGAAGGGAACCATAGTTAAATTGAAACATGTTTTAACCTACACCATAAAATTAGTGGTTTTATAATATGACTCAACACAAGTGGTATACTTGAGACATATTTTAGATATAAACATAACCTTAGTGTATTAATGGTACACCTTGCCAAGTTTATTCATGTTTTGGTTAATTCTAATCAAATCATCATGATTTGGTAATTCTATTGCTAATTTGAAAACTAATTAAAGTAGTGAATTGAAAATTTATCAAATTTTGTTATTAATTCAAAAATTAATAAAAAGATAAATTAGTAATTCATTAAAAATCCACATGTAACTTTGCAACAATATGCTTTAAGTCATGTACACTTTAGCAAATGCCTTTATGTTAGGCAATAACATGCAGTACATTATGAAAATTAGTATCGCGAAGGCTTGTGACCCTTTATGAAAATCTCCATAACGTCATATCTTTGCAAATTGATTATGGCCACACATCTTATGTCGATGCCCATTATACTACATGACGTCCATCATGCTTATACCATTATACCCATGATATGAGCCCATGATGAATGGGCAACCATCAATTTCATCAAAAAATTAAAATGAAATGGTTACACGGCTTCAGCCACATCATATGTAACACCCCACCCTAGCTAGGGCAGGGTGACGCCTAGGATCAAGAAATCTTAGCATGGAAGTATGATAACTAAAACCAATAATGTGTAGAATACATGATATCCAGGAAGGTTAAATAGTACAGAAATTTTCTACCACATCAAGAACTAAACATACATATCACTTTATAAAAATGCATGTTGCTACATAAATCAAACTATGCACTGCTCTACTAAAATACAAAAAACACATGAACCTCATCATCGTATATAGAAGAGTATAGAGAGTTTCATATAAGAATATCTAGTCCACACTACTATACATGAAAAGATACATTAACCAAGCACTGAAGATTTTCCCCTCCTCTACTCTCTCTCTCCATGCTCATCTAGGCTGCTATGCCTTTCACCTGTAATTAAACAAAGTCAGTATACAACTAAGTGGGAAGCCTTTACACTTTCCCTACTAGATGGTCGACAAGTGTTGCCCTAGAGGAGAGGAGTGGGATACAAGGCAATTTGCAACCACTGTTAGTCTTACACATGCTCAAAAAAACACACACCATATCACCCATAATGCTAACATACTATCATACAATCACAGATAAAGCCATGGTTCGACATCTTCTATCCTACCCATGTCATCATACCCATGATATACTATAAACAATCCATGATCCACATAATCATAATCCACTCAAAACACATAGTATCAACGATATGACTCACAACCCGATACTATCATATGGTTTCTAGCATATCCACGCTTAGTGTAGTATGTGAAACATTGCCATGACATAACAACCAGTGCTTGCAAGTCTTTTATTAGTCTTTTATGTATCCAACCAGTGCTAGGGTCCGTCAACCTGTGACTTGCAACCACTAGCCTTCTAGAGGATTGGCGATAGGGACGAACACACCTACGTTCTCCCAGTCTTAGGATGAGGCCTAAGATAGGAGCCTCATTGATGCATCATAGCAGAGGTCAATCCATGCTACCACCAAAGTGCCTCATCACCAACCAATCCACACTATCATGCTAGCACCACCCGCCAATGATCANTCAAAGTTTGATTAATAAAATAATATTTAATTACCACCAGAAAGGATTAGAATGCCTAAAAACGCTCATGCCCTAATAGGCCCCACACATAGCATATTTCAATCATACAAGTCTCATCAACACCACATATCATATTCGATAAGTCCACATCATCCCATACCTTGCATATATATTAATCCACAATCTGTAACCAAAATCGGACAATTTTGGG
This sequence comes from Gnetum montanum, assembly GCA_015680685.1. NCBI lineage: Eukaryota > Viridiplantae > Streptophyta > Gnetopsida > Gnetales > Gnetaceae > Gnetum > Gnetum montanum. The sequence continues at coordinate 975 of MNCI01024472.1, read as the reverse complement.
AAAATAGAGAAAATAACATATCCAAGCTGAATTCTTGAGCTATTGTCCCACATGTCCACATTGCATAATCATATACACTCATCTGGCACAAAAATAGAGCGAAAAGGTAAAGACAACCAACCACTTAAAATTTAAAGGCTAAAATAAGCAAAAAACCCTCAAGAATCTTGTAGGACTCCATTTTGCTCCCAACAAGTTCTACACCTATGTAGAGATGATCATAACAATCCCAAATCCAGGTTCAGAGCAAGCAAAAACCATCTAAAAAGCTTAGAATTCAGAAGAAAAATGTGGAATAAAGGAAGAGAGCAAAAAGAAAACAAGCTCCTATGCATTTCTATTTCTATAGAAATAAAAGAAATAGAGAAAACTTGAGCGCATTGTGAAGTGGTGGTGCAAAAGGGCGATGGATCTCTTATGTTAAAAATAAAAAAACAAGGTTTATGCCTAACGTTACTTTTATGCTTATGTTACCATAAATCAAAAATACAAAATCCAAGTTGCACACTTCACGTGCAACCTAACGTGACTTTTACTTTACTTTTTTTTCATTTAAATTATTTATTATTTTTTTAAGGAACTATTTTCATAAGTTATTTTTATTCATTCGTCTTTGCAGCTAATATCATAAACTTTAATCATGTGTAACAAACACACTAGGACTCCAAATCAAAATCTGTTTGAACCTACGAGATCCTTATCATATGCTCTACACATTCACATGCCAAAACCACACCCAAACATCATGCAACATAGTGTTACAGTGCAAATGCCTACATACCAAAATTGCACATAACGCATAAAAACATACTAGATAGATGCTCTTATACCCTAATCCAACACCCTTGCTAGCAACATCACCTATCTAACACATCACATAGGGCTGGTGTACATAATCATGTTAGTTAAGCATGTAAAGACATCATCAATACAAAGCCTCGTAACATATAAAATACATTAACTCATCCTTGAAAA
>MNCI01024469.1:94703-118827 GCA_015680685.1 Gnetum montanum | reverse complement strand
TAGTTTTGATCCCTGTGAACGCCAACTGTTCATAGAGGGAACAACAACACATGACAAGGACAGACACTTAGATCGTCATCACGATTAGGGCTGTAGCAGCTGAAGAAATGGCAAGAAGCATCGTCATGGCGATGGTTCTCCTTCTTCTTCTCCTTCATCACATCACTCACCCTCTCCTTCCACATTTGGGCATAGCCACCATGAGCATAACGGTGAGGATAGAGGTAGGCAAAATGAGAGGCCTCGACGAGAGAGTCAAGAGAGAGGACAAGGGCATGAACGAAGGGAAAGTAGGGAACAACGAAGACATCATAGACATCATGAAAGAGATGATCATGACGAACCCCTACTTGCAACTTGAAGTATGCTCGATATAACGGAGGCAGTGAGAATTCCAACAAGGCATCAAAAGGATAGTTGGATCAAACGCTTAGACATGAATAATATCCCACACTTCAAAGGGGGATACAACGCTGATTTGCAACATCATTTATAGGCATTCCACAATGCTTGTGCCTTGCAGAACATAGAGAACAAGTGGAAGAAACTTAAGTTGTTTCCCAGAGCACTGATTAAGGAAGCAGAGAGTTGGTATCGGTCCTTGGAGCCGAAAACCATTAGGAGGTAGAGTACAATATTAGAACTCTTCAACGATAAGTATCAAACGTACTCCAGAGTGTCTAATTTGCATAAGCAAATCCAAGGATGGAAGTAAGGTAATCATGAACCCTTGGATGCTACCATGGGCCGCTACTACGCATTGTTACATCGTTGCCCAGGCCATGGATACACACAATAGGACCAACTTCACCACATCGTAGATGGGCTAAGGCATGAGACTAGGAGAACCCTTGAGACTTATGCCCAAGGGAGACTATTAGAACTTAGATCCCATGAGATACATCAATTGTTGGAGCAAGTAGCCAAAGAAGAAGGTGAGATATGAAAAAGAGAGTGCGGAAGAATATAACCATGATCGCTCCCTTCAAAAAAAGGGAGTGAGATTTTGTGATGAGGAGGATGAGTCACCACTTGAAGAGTTGGTGAACAAAAAAACCTTGCCGATCCAAAAGCTAACAACAGAAGTATCAGCTAAGGTGGATCAACTGTGGGATTCCTTAGACTCTAGACTTGAAACTGTCCTAAAAATCATAGAGGAGTCTAAGGTGGAAGGAAGTAGTGACAAAGATTAGAAAAAGAGGCGAGATTCAGGCCCTGCACATAACAAGGATAAAGGGAAAATTACTATCTCTGATGAGGTTGTGGACTTAGACACAGACGATGACGGTGGATGCGAGATCTACCAATATGACCATCCTAAGGTATGTTGTCCAATCATCTCACATCTACAAGAGTTTGGGGTGTATGCGCTTAATCCAAGACCTAACCAACGATAGACACCCTGAAGGTTACCTTATCCCCAAGGTAACCTAAGGCAGTTCCACCAATCGTTAACGTACTATCCAAGTGGAACTCCACCACAACCCATTGGACAACATCAGTAGTGGCAATACCCATAGTTATGGGGGATGCCACCACCAAGACAACAGTACCCTTATCGGCAACCTGATCCTTATGGCTATTATGTTCAACAACCAGTTTCTCCAAGTGACTCTATGGGTCACACAACTTGCCAATGTCACTACCAAGTTTGGGAGTACTTTAGGAGTACTCCTTCTCCTCTGGGAGATGCTCCACATCCACACCATCCTCCAACTCCATTTGCACCTCTTCCACCTATAGTTCTCATACAACTTGCTCCAACAATGCAAGGGGAACTCTCCACTCAACCGCAGCAACGTAACGCTACGAGAGCTGTAAACATTCAACCTGTTGCTGGTTTTGACAACTGTAAAAAGAGAAGACCTTTTTTCAGAACCAAAAGCCCAGACAAGCTCTCACAACAACAAGTGGTTGAGTCTATGTACATTCTTCCGACAAACAAGACTTCGAGGCTCCCTTCCATCCAACAACAGAGTTGCACACATACGGTTATGTTAACACATACCGTAACTGACTGGATCAAGGTAGGCCACCTTCCTAGGAAACTCTCTGATCCTGGGAGCCCCTAAATCTATTTACAAGTCACCAGGAACAAACCTCATAAGGCTCTTCTTGACTCAGGTTCCAAAGTTAACTTAATCTCACAAGAAATGTATCATGCTTGGAACCTGCCCCAACTTAAGAAGAACAACATTCAACTAGAGCTGGCTGACCAGTCCATCACTATTCCCTTGGGATTAGTGGAGGACATAGTTACCACTGTGTGTGGGTGGTCATACCTAGCTGACTTCCTAGTGATAGAAGTTAACAGTAACAATGGGGGCTTCCCAATTATAATGGGAAGACCATAGCTAAGTACAATAGATGTGTACCTAGGGATCCGTGATCTTTCCTTGGAGATATCTAAGGTAAACATTTATGGAAAGATCGAGAAGAAGAAAGTTTTGTGCATCACATACAGTGACTTAGAGGGTGATGACATGGAAGAATTCTCAACATCTCTTCCATGTAATCGGTGTGCCCAAGAAACACAAATTCAAAGGTGCCTATATGTAGCAACCACACAAGTAGTGGACACCCCATGGTTGATAGCTAAATGAAAGAGCAACTGATCAACATGCATAGAATGAACTGGAGAAACAACTCATGCTAACAACGAAGGCATAGATACATTGGAATATGAGCATCACCAACTTCCACCCCTTAACCTAAAAACATCACTGGGGAGAAGTTGGGCACTTTTACGAAATTCAAATAGATGTTCATTATTTCAGATCTCTCCCTTTCCATTTAGTCATGGGGGAGATGGCCACCTATGCTGATCATTGGAGGCCCTTAGTTCTTTTTAATTTTTATTTTACATGTTTTTGTTTTACACATTTTTTTTTACAAATTTCTTTAACATTTCTTATTTTTGTTTTACAACATCGTTATACTTTTTCGTTTCTAGGTGTGTGTGTGTGTGTGTGTGTTTTATCCATCCTATAAGTTTGTCACCCAATAAGTGTTCTTCATGATGGTATGAACTGTTTTCATATTGATTGCTAATGTTTGGTTTTTACCTTTAAGTTACGATGTTGATACTACGGTATGTTCTTTTGATATGACAGGCAATGAGTCCACTTCATCCATTCATCTACAAGTTCTATAGTCTCTCTTGGCTTGGAAATGTACAATCCCTTTCTAAATAATCACTATAACGAATCAATGACTGGGTACTTCTCAAACTAAGGAAGGACTCAAGGATTGTAAAGGGTGTGACTTCAAGGAAACTTGATGCATTTGTCTTGGCCATCCTCTTGGGTGCTTAGATGTTTTCTTCTTGAGTTTTCTTACTGTTTCAACGTTCCTCAATTATTGGGAAGCTGAGCCAATAAAAATAAGAAGTCTTTGCATGGTGTGGTTCTCATGCATAAAAACATAAAACACAAAGAAAAAAAAAAGAAAAAAGTGAGAATTCAAAGCACACCCCTTAGACAAAATAATCCCTTGGGCTACAAGCAATGGTTATGGAACAAAAATAAAAATGTTCCCTCTAACTAAGGCCCTTCTTGCTTCCCATTCTCTCCTCATTCATTTCGTCAGAATGGTGGTGGTTCTTGGGGAGGCATTCTTGTTATTCAAGAGTATGGATTGGCCGAATGCATTGATGTGAAGTCGTTGGATGTGGTTGGTTTGAGGCTAGAGTTGGAATGAGATTTGCCAAGTCACATTAATCATGAAACACACAAGGGGCTGTACACCACCTTGTTCGTGGGATTCCATTCCATTCTATTCTCTCCATCCTTCTCTCCATTATTCACCTCATTGCCGATTGTATCATTAGTGTATATTTTGGTAGATGCATTGTTTTCTTTTTGGTAAATTCTTATGGTTAAGACTTTAGCTCTTGTTCCAAAGGATATTCCCAGAGCCTAAGGACTCTTTGAATGTGGATTTGTCAGGGCATTAAGGGCATGCACTTGCTCTGGGGAGGACCCACTGGCATTCCTATTTGGTGCATTTGTTAAATTCTTTCCCTTAACATTCTCGTAATCCACTTTATTTTGTTCATTTCCATCTTAACATCCATTTCATCGACATAATAGTTGTCTCCTTTTCTCCATCTTTCTTGTTCTTTTTCCTTTTCCATTCTCTCGCTATTAGAGGTTCGTGATTAGTCATGGGGGTACAGGGCCCCAATTTTTTCGATTTTCTCCTAACCCCTACACCTTTAATAGTCATCATTATTATATCTCTAGATCCGCAATCGGCCATACCATAACCCAGCCAATGGTCCTTTCACCGCAGCAAGGTATCAACTGCATTAAAATTCATTTACCCTTGCTAATATAAGACTGTGTTGTGTGTGTAGGTGGTGATCATGCAACAACGGATTGGATCTAGAGGGAGCATTTGGAATGGAGTGGTGTTGAAGCAACTTTGCAAGGAATGAGATTGATGATGCACTTACAGATGGACAACGAAAGGCGCAATCATGGCATTGGTAGCAGCAAGACTTCTTTCTTTCTCTTTCTTTCTCAGCTGCCAAATGAGGCCTGATGTTAATGTAATAAGGTGTTCACTCTTGTTGTCATGAACACCAATTTTTTTATGTCGTGTAATGATGATTCGTTCACATGTCATCCCATTAGTTCCATTTGAGTCAATAATCCCATACCTTCCCGATATTATTGTAAGGAACTCAAGGAAGAGTTTTCATTTAGTCATGGGGGTATGATGGGACGTGATATCGCATCAACCGCGATATCGTGTCATCCCCTGCGATATCTCGTACGCGATATCGCAATATGCCACCAAGTTTATAAATAAGAGGTGGCTCTCCCTTGTTTCTCATCCTAGGCTTAGACCGTAGTGAAACTCTAGCAATTTTCCCTCTCCAGAGATAGAATATTTTCCATGTGGCTGCAGTAGGAGTCCTAAGTGAACAGATCTTTATTCAAGTAGACATTGTACCTGAACACAAGTTTGTGTACGACAATAAAGACGAACTTCTTGGATAAACCTTGCAGTGCATGGAATAGGCTAATTAGGATTTTATTTACTATTATTTATTATCGATCATTTAAATGATTTATTAGTTATTAAATCTCTCTCAACCCTTCTCTCTTAGTTAAGTGCCTCAATACAACCACTTCGAGCATGTGTGTTATGCTTGGTGATCCTAGCAATGACTAGCGTTTGGTAACCAAGGTTGCATCGGTTCAAGGTGTGAACAGTAAGTGGGAATAAATGTTGACGCTAGGTTAATTAATACTTAGTTAGTTAGTTAGAGTTAGCAATTAGTCTCTTCACCCTTCAACTCAATAGCATAGGAGATAAAACATAAAAAGATATAAAAATCATATACCTCAGACTTACTTAACCATACACCATGACAAGTATAAGTAAGTCTGGGAAGACAACGGATGATTAACCCTAAGTGTTCCATGAGGCGTGTAGGCACTTAGTCTATGGAGTTTGACCGGATCACACATGCTACGCTCGTATTCATATGGTTGAGTGTAGGGGTACCTCGCCACTCATCAGAGTGTGATGTACTTGGAGACGTTACATGTTCAGTAACAAAGGTCAAGATTACTTCCATCATTGCAACATCCACTTAGCTTTATTATTGTTAATTACTTAAATGCTTACTATTTTCCTTAGTTAATGTTTATCATTTATTGCTCTTTATTGTTTCTATCATTAAGTGGAATGAGTATGACTAATTGCAAGTGCTTAAGTGTAATTACTTGGTCACCCAGTAGTGTTATCATTTGGTATACTTAGTAATGGTATGCTTGGTAATCCTAGTGGTAGTTGCACAAAGTTCAAGGCATGTACAGAAGGTTACGAATGGATACTCATCGCATGTAGGCTAGTTTATACTTTACTTTTCATTGTTAATTAAATTAAATAATTAATTTTCCTATAATCATTAGGAGTGGCATAAGGCCACAATAACATCAATTATAATATGCCTCACTCTGGACTAAACCATACGTGACAAAGCTACCACTAGTCCAAGTGGGAAGATAACGAACTACAATCAAGACATAACAATCTAGATGTGAAAACTAGCTCCATCCATGGAGTTTGATTGGATCATGTGTGAATGCTTGTGATTCATATGGTTGGGCATAAGGGGTACCTCGTTGCTCATCAATGTGTTATTTATGTGATGATTTGTGATGTAGTGTGAATATGTATGCATGAGTATGATTGTGGACATGCATGTGGTGTGGAAAACATGTGGTGCCATGGAAATATGATTTATCTTTAACTATGTATTGGCTAAGTGTTCAATTTGTATGGATTACATTAGTACTATGTGTGGTGTTTTATATGCATATGTTGCTTAGAGCACATGCAAGACTAATAGTTGATGTATGTTGCTTTGTATCACATTCCTCTTCTTTAGTGTAGCACTTATTGATCATTTAGTAGGAGAAGTGTAAGGCTTCCTATTCATTTTTATATTGACATTATTTATTTACAAGTGGTCACTGTAGGATTGTAGGAGAGCAATAATAGGACTAAGGAGAGGGATGTCTATGAAGACTTGTTGATGTATATTCCCATGTACAAATGTACAATTTTTTGTAGATTGTTGATATTTGCATGACTCTTGTAGTACTACTCTATATATGATGTATATGTTTTTGTATACTATGAGATTAGTATAAAATTTTGGTTTTACATGGTTTTGGTATAGTTTACCATGATTTTTGTATAGTTTGATCAATACATCAAGATTCCTATTGTAGCTATAGAGTGGTTGGAGAAGTTGCAAATTTTTTTTTTTAATGGGATGATCATCAATTTAGAATATTCGATTGGTTGTATATTGGTTGATTAACACTATTTGATGTTGATCAATGATTAAGAAACAAACCAAGGGGTGAACTATTTGGGAGGTGACATGGGATGATTTTATATCTTTAAGAGCTTGTTGTATGTCTACTCAATGTGCTAAAATCAATGAGAATCTATTTTACTATTTGTATCAGGGTAGTTGATCTATATCGGGGTATGATGCTTGTTTTTCTAAACTTAGTAGTTATGTTTCCTAGATATTGAAAAATGTTATAGCACAAGAAAACATATTTATTGGAGGTTTGAAAGCCTCTATAAAGGATCACACATTACCCCTTAGATTGGCAATCTATGATGAGGCTAGATTTTTTGTGATGGATTTACAAAAAAGCTAGTAGGAGGATGCAACTCATTGTTAGAGCAGGTAGGGGTAGAAGAGGGAACCAACAGTTGGAGATAGACCAGTTCTTCCAAGCATGATTGTTGATAAAACCATATAATAAGTAGGTTATGATGTTGTAGTTACAATATTGTAGCCTTGAATACCTCATTGTAGATGTGATGACATAGACCATGGTCATGTTTATGAATACCAACCCACCATCACATCAAAAAAACATTTTTTTGCCAACACTAAGTGAAATTCTTGTAGTTTGTTTTCATGAATTAGAGTTAGAGTGAATGTGTGTAGTGTGGTGAATTACAATTGTACAAAATCTTTATTTGAGTAAATTGTTCCTGAACATAATTCATGAATGATGATAAAGATCAAGATTGATTTTCATCATTGCAGCATTTCACTTAGCATAATTTTACTTTCTTATATTGTTTACAATTACTAAGTCATTTACTTTTACTAAGTCATTTAATATTCCAATGTCTATTAGTAAGGTGGAATAAGTACGATTGGTTTCAAGTGTAAAGTGTAACTATTTGGTAATCCAGTAGTGGCTTTGCTTGATTTGCTTAATGGTGAAGTTACTCGGTAATCTCAATAACAATTATATTAGCCTAGGACGTGTATAGAAAACCAAGAATGGACACTTATCGCTGATAGAATAGACTTGATTTACATTTTTGTTACATTTAGACTTAGAATTGATATTTATTTTCATCATATTTACATATAGCACAATTAAAGCAAAATAACATCAATTCATCGTATAGCCAACTAAGAGTTAAACCATACAATTTACACCTTGCTAACTTTAAGTGGGAAGACAACGATCATGAACTGAACATCATCTACCAGTATACTTACATTATCCATCTATAGATTATGATCTAGTCATAGGTGAACACTTGTGACTTGTATGGTTGAGTGTTGGAATACCCAATTTCTCAGTAGCTATGGACATGAAGGTGAATGCTAGACACCATCTTATAAACCTACCATTAGAGTTGGTCATGGATCTATTATCTACTATAGATTTGGGTAGCTCAGTCATCTATAGAGAATTGCTAGAACTATTTTAAATGTTGGTATCAGAGATGCTAGTCTATGACATGTTTGAAGCAAGTAGGTAGTAGTTGGAGAGGTAGAAGCTAAGGAGAATAACTACTAATACAAGGTAAATGTGAAACACTATTATTTATCTAGGAGAAATAAACTAGAGCACCTAGGATTGGTTGTATGCTCTAATGAGCCAATTTTTGAACATGTAGTCCAACATAGTGGTCAAGAGAGAAGGTATGATTTTAGGCTTTGATGTATGGATTTTATTTAATCTACATACTAGTCATTCCTTCATAGATCCTAGTGTTGTACATCAAGTACCTCTCGCGTGTCATTTTCTTTTTCCTAGGTTACTAGTATATTTTGCTAGGGATCATGAGACTAAAGTTGATCAAGAATGCATAGGTGTAACACCTGGTATTTTTAATCCCCCTGTTTTATCTTTATCTTTTATTAATCTTTGTTGATTTAAGTCTTGTGGAAGATTTGATCTTATCACCATGAAAACAGTAATGAACATGATTCATTACATTGTGAAATCTTTTAATTATATTTTATTTAAATTTTAAATATTTCTATGATTTTTTTCCTTTTAAAAATATTCCTTATTTAAATTCTTATTTTTGTATCTATTATCATCTTTTATTAACATTGTCTTTTGGATTTGGATGCTAATGATTTCTTGGTGTTTCTTTCTAAAGAATAGGTTGATGGAAGGTGGTATATGCTATGAACTTGAACATGGGAGTTTTTGAAAAATATCATATTTTTAATAAACTTGCTTAAAGTTTTCTTCTATTTCTTTTCCTATTTGAATTGAGGATTTTCTATTACATATTTAACTTTTATTGAACTTTTTCATTTATCATAAATGTGATTTTGGAGATAATTCATTGTCAACCATTGTTGCTATATTGCCTAGGAGTTTATAATCTTGTATTTAATTAAGAGTTCCCATGTCCTTTTACATTGATTGTTCTTTCTCATTAATTGTTTCTTTCTCCCTTCTGGTGATTGGATTCCTTGATGTTTAGCTTCATGTGTTGTAGACCAACCTTGCTGTAGCTCGATTTATTGAGTTCAAGTAACTAGCCCAAGCTTTATATCTTTGAATGATTTCATGGTTCCAATCAATATCTTGTTATTACTAGTTTTTTCATCTTATTATTTTGTTAATTTGAGTTACGTATTAGTCTTGGTTTACTTTTGCTATATACCAATTCTTGCTCTTAAGGTGTCATTCTTGTTCCTATGGATTCCCTGCAGATTTCCTTCATTTTGAGAATTTTCTAGTTTTTTCTTGGTGTTTTCCTACTTGAACACGATGTCCTAGACCATTGCTAGATGTTCCTCCTGCATGCTAAGACTTCTAGAAAGATGTCTCACCTAAGGATAAGACATTTCATTTTCACCTAAGATGTCTCCCTCTATTTCGAAATATCTTCACCAAATTTGAGACATCGCCAAATTAGGCAAGACATCTCCCCAACCCCAATACATCTCACCTGAGACATCCTAGCTTAAGTTAAGATGTCTTCCAACTTGTTGAGATGTCCCATCCTTTCCAAAGATGCCTCTAGGCATCCTAAGACATCTCACTNCCATCCTTTCCAAAGATGCCTCTAGGCATCCTAAGACATCTCACCTGCTAAGCATGTTAGAAAAGCCTTCCAAACTAAAGTTTGAAGCTTTTTTTCACACTTAAACAAGTTTACTTTGATTTTAGGATACAATGAATTCCTTGACACACATCCTAAAATACCAGAAATTAGGTAAATCACACCAATTTTTTTGTTCATCTTATGAAGGCTATTTATCTTGTTTGTCTCATGTTATACTCATGATTTGTAAAGCATATTTGATTTTCAATGTCTCGTTCTAACCTCTTGACAATGGATTTCAATGGGATCAATGGGTAAGCATTGTGGGGAGTCTAGGTTGGCCTCTAGAACATGACCCATGTTGCTTATGATGATACCATGGGTGGCCAGATCTAAGTGTTAATGAATAGACATTGCGAATGGTAAGGTTGTCTTTCTTTCTTGACCCATGTCATCTATGATTGCACTTAGGTTGTGACATTGGATAAGCATTTTGGGGGAATTGTTTAGCCAACAGTGTCTACTCATGTTGGTTGTGAATATCATGTAGTTGGTTTTCATGATGCAAAATTAAAGGGTGGGTAATCCATGTGAGCTTTTTTCTAGGTTCAATTCATCCAAGACAGGTGAGGTTGGTCAATTAGTCCTTGAGGAGGATTGTTAACAACATTCAAGATAGGTGAGACCTTTACAAATCAATAGTCCTTGTAGATGATTAATTCTAGTACATTTTCAGTTTGCTTATCTCTTGATGTCTTGTGGATATTATGGTTTTGGATTTGGCTTTTGGTATCTAATCTCATGGAACTTGAGATGGCTTCTTGTGTAGCATGTGCCCTACTTTTTAGCTTGTTCTAAGTGCACCAAGGTGGTTAGCTCTACTAAAAGATTTCAAATCCTTCTTGCATGTATGGATGTAAATTCAAATGGTAGAAGCTAGGAGTTTGATGATGATGAAGTTGGATCTTTAAAACTTTTCTTTATGTTTTTAGATTTTGATAAGTTTTCATGATGATCATGATGTATTTGAGCTTTGTGATGTTAGATATTATTAACTCTCTCTTTTGAGGCTATGAACATGTTATGTTATGAGATTCAATCATGATTTATGGATAATGGAATTGTTGCTTAAAGTACTCCAATGTGTTATTGTTTTACAATGCATTTTGGTTAAGATTTATAATGCTTATGGTGATTATTTTCTTTTGGTTATAAGCATTATGATGTTGCATGCCTAAGTTACAAGATATATATGATTGTAATTAGTTTTTCTAAGTGTGAAATTTTAATGTGTGATAATAGGTGATGAACCGTGATATCGCGTCCGCAATATTGAATCAGCCATGCGATGTTGGATACCTGATATTGCGGTCTGTCTCCTTGCCTATAAATAAGAGGCGGTGCCCTTGGTTTCCAACAGTTAGAAGTTAGTCCCTTAGCCAAAATCTTGCCATTTTTCCCTCCAGAGTTAAAATTATTTTTTCGTGCTCGCAGTAGGAGTCAGAGAGTGAACGGATCTTTATTCGAGCATTGTGTACCTGAGCACACTTTGTGTATAACAATAAAGATGAACTTTATGATAAACCTTACAGCATACATAATAGACTAATTAGTGTTAATTATTATTTAATTCTCTCCTAGATAATTAATGATTTCTCTGACCTTACAACTCTCTTAGTTAAATACACTTGGTATGACTGCTTCGAGCATGCATGTAGCACTTTGTAACCTAGTAATGATTAGCGTTTGGTAATCCTAATAGCGTTGCATCGGTTCAGGATGTGTACAGCAAGTGGGAATGGATACTGGTGTTAGGAGTACTTAGAACTTAGTTAATGAATAGTTAAATTAGATTAGTTACTTTGTTATTTCTCTCTCCCCTCCTTACTAAGCATAGGATATAAAACACATAAAAGCCATAAAAATCATATGCCTCAAGCTTACTTACCCATGTGACATATACGTAAGTTTGGATAGATAATGATTAATCAACCCGTTATTGTTCTATAAAGGTGCATAGGCACTTAGTCCTTCGAATTCGATCGAATCATGCATGAAATGCTTGTATTCGTATGGTTGAGCATAGGGGTACCTTGCCACTCATCATTGGCACCATTGTCGGGGGCTTAGTTGTTTATGCGCTAAGTAGAACTTATGAAATCATTTACATTATTGGAATGAACCCTTAGGGTCGATTAAGAAAATGATAATAGTACATTGCACACTGAACAAGACAAAATGTCTTCTTCTTCACACAAAAGCACTTCACTGCCTAGGACTAATACAAGAAGCAATTGGTGGCAAGATACACATAACATTGACCCACCAATTCCTCAACAGTTTCGTGTGGTATATGTTCATCCTGATGAATATGTACCTGACTTCTCCTTTATTCTCCACCAAGATGAACAACTACATTGGTGTGACTTGGAAAGTAACATAGTGTTACCTCTCAACTGTTTAGTGCTAATTATGCTTCTTCGTGCTCTTACACGAATAGGCATGCAACACTTACATGTAGAGTACATTGTGAAAGACTATGATTTGAGAGACTATCGTCCCATAGAAGTGCAACGTCAAAGGGATTTGCAATAGGAGAGACCATAAATCCTGGAAGGGAAAATGGTCTAAGGTTGCCCCCCACGTTTTAAGCGAAAATGAACCTACCTCAAGTAGTCACCCACATAATGATGTTCCTCCCCTTGACTTTGGCCAAGGGGTTGTGTATCAGAACCTTCATTCTATTATTCACAACCCAGGTGCTAATACCAATGGACACAAAGTGTCTGAAAAAGGAACAAAGACACATGACAAAGGTGGGCATCCTGATCATAATCACGATTGAGGTAGAGACCACTAAAGAGAAGGTAGTAGACACTATCATGATGGTGGTTCTCCTTTTTCTTCACCTTCATTATCTCCTTCATCCTCTCCTTCTATGTTGATGAGACGCAACATGCATAGCGCCGCGATATCGCGTACGCGATATCGCGTCTTCCCCTGTGATATCGTGTACACGATATCGCGGTCCACCGCCATATCTATAAATAAGAGGTGGCACTCCCTTCATTTCCCAATCCTAGCTAGAAGTAGCGAAGCTCTGGCAGTTTGAACACTCTAGAGTTAGATTAATTTCCCATGTACCCGCAGTAGGAGTCCTAGAGTGAACGACTCTTTATTCGAGCAACTTTGTAACCTGAACACAAGTTGTGTACGGCAATAAAGACGAACTTGATTAGATAAACCTTGCTGTACATGGTTTTATTTTATTGTTATTTATTGCTTTCCTAGTGCATACGAGTACAACTTGATTACGAGCATCTACGGATGTGTACAGCTAATCAAGGAATCGGCTGCTCGTCGCAACACGTGAGTACGACTTGACTACGAGCATTGTGACTGCTTGGTAACCTAGTAGCGTATTCCAGGATCTACGCTTGGTAATCCCAGTAGTAGTCCAATGTGTACGGCTAGTTAAGGAATCGGCTACTCATCGCTAGGCTAGAACGTGTGATAAGTACGACTTGGCTACGAGCATCCACGGGTGTGTATGGCTAGCCAAGGAATCGGCTGCTTATCACACTTAGGCTAAATAGGTGCCTCAGTACAACCACTTCAAGCACTTGTGTTATATGTGGTGATCCCAATAATGATTAGCGTTTGGTCGCCATAGTTGCATAGTTCAGGGTGTGTCCGGTAAGTGGGAATGGATGCTGACGCTAGTTAATTTAGACTTAGGACATTAGTTAGAGTTAGTTAGTTTCTCAACCCTTTCCCTCATAGCTTAGGAGATAAACTAAAAAATACCAAAAAAATCATATACCTCAGACTTGCTTAACCATACACCGTGACACATACAAGCAAGCCTGGGAAGACAACGAACGATTAACCCCAAGTGTTTCTTGTGGCGTTAAGGCATTTAGTCTGCGGAGTTCGACTGGATCGCGCGTACATGCTCGTATTCGTATGGTTGAGTGTAGGGGTACCTCGCCACTCATCATATGTCCAGACATAGGCATAGAGAAACAAATTGTGAGGATAAGGGCAAACAAAGTGGAAGTCATAGACGAGACAACCAAGATAGAGGATGAGGGAACTCTAGGGAATCATGCCATAGAAGAAGGGAGAGTAGGGAACTACGTAGGAACCATAGACACTATGAACGAGATGATCATGATGAACCCCTACTCACCACGTGAAGCGTGCTAGATATTACTGAGGGTGTAAGAGTTCCAACAAGGCACCAAAGAGATAGTAGAATCAAGAGGTTAGACATGAATAACATCCCATGATTTGAAGGGGGATATAACGTTGATCCTCAAAATCACTTACAAGCATTTCATGATACATGTGCCTTGCAAAACATACAAAACAAGTGGAAAAAACTTAAGTTGTTCCCACAGACACTAATAAAAGAAGTTGAAAGCTGGTACCGGTCCTTGGAACCGGAATCCATTCGTAGGTGGAGTACTATGTTAGAATTGTTCAATGATAAGTACCAAACGTACTCTCGGGTATCTAACCAGTGAAAGCAAATCCAAAGATGGAAACAAGGAAGTCATGAACCCTTGGATGCTGCCATGGGCTGCTATTATGCACTACTACATCATTATCCTAGCCATGGTTATTTGCAGCGGGATCAACTATGCCACCTCGTAGATGGGCTTAGGCATGAAATGAGAAGAACCCTTGGGACTTATACCCAAGGGAGGTTATCTGAGCTTAGATCCCATCAAATTCATAGGCTACTGGAGTAAGTAACTGAGGAAGAAGGTGAGCTATGAAAAAGAGAGAGTGCGGAGGAATATAATCGAGATCCTTCCCTTCAAAAGAAGGGAGTAAGATTTTGTGAGGATGAGGAAGAGTCACCACTCAAAGAGATGGTGAATAGGAAAACCTTGCCTATCCAAAAGTTACCATCAGAAGTATCGGTGAAGGTAGACCAAATGTGGGATTCCATGGATAGTAGGTTTCAAACTGTGCTCAAAGTAGTAGAGGAGTCTAGAGAGTGAGGTAATGATCTTGACAAAAGGAAAAAGAGAGAAGTAGAAAATGCACATAACAAGGGTAAGGTTAAAGTTGCTATTATTGAAGAAGTTGTGGACTTAGATACAGACAATGATAGTGGATGTAAGATTTGTCAATATGACCATTCTAAGGGATGTTTCCCTATGATCTCACATTTGCAAGAGTTTAGGGTGTATGCACTTAATCAACGCTTAAACAAATGGCAAATATCTCGGCGGTTACCTTATCCCCAAATTAATCCAAGGCAGTCCACCAACCTTTAACATATTATCCAAGTGGAACTCCACCACAACCAATTGAGCAACATTAGCAGTGGAAACACCCATAATCATGGGGAATGCCACCACCAAGGCAACAATATCCTTACCGGCAACCGGAATCATATGGATATTACATGCAGCATCCAATCTTTCCATGAGACTCTGTTGATCATGTTACTCCTTAGCATCACTACCAAGCCCACAAGTACTATAGGACTTCCTCTACTAGGGACAACATTTCACAAGTATACCATCCTCCAAATTTGGTCACATATCTCCCACCAATAGCTCCATTACCACATGCTCCAGCAATGCAAGGCGAACTCCCTGCTTAGCCATAGCAACGTAATGCCATAAGGGCTATTAATCCTCAACCTACTGTTGGTTTTGACAATTTTATGAAGAAAAGATCTTTCTTTAGAACCAATAGTCCAACCAAGCCTTTGCAACCCCAAGCAGTTGAGTCTTTGGACACCTCCATATCAACTAAAGCTTCAGAGCCCCCTTCGAACTTAACATCGCATTAAACACATACGGTCATGTGAACACATGCCATTATTGATTGGATCAAGGCTAGCCACCTTCCTAGGAAATTCTTTGATCCTGGGAGTCCCCTAATATATGTACAAATCATTGGGAATGAGCCATGCAAAGCTCTTTTGGATTTAGGTTTTGGTGTCAACCTAATATCCCAAGAAATGTATAAGGCTTGGAACCTGCTTCCATTAAAAAAGAGCAACGTCCATTTAGAGTTGGCTGACCAATCCATCATTGTTCTCTTGGGATTAATGGAGGACATTATTACCATTATTTATGGATGGTCATATCCAATTGACTTCCTGGTTATCCAAGTCAACAATAGTAAGGGGGACTTCCCAATCATAATGGGAAGGGTATGGCTAAGCAGTATCGATGTGCACCTAGGTATCCATGATCTTTCCCTAGAAATATCTAAGGAAAACACTTTCAGAAAGATCAAGAAGAAGAAGGTTCCATGCATCGCATACAATGACATAGGGTGCAACTGCGTGCAGAGATCATGGATTGTGTAAAGTTTAACATTGCCTACATGCAATCAATATGCACAAACAATCAACATACAAAGGTGTCTATATGTAGTAGCCACACAACAAGAAGACACCTAGTAGCTGATAGCTAATCAAGAAAGTAGCTCACTTCTATGCATAGGAANATATGTAGTAGCCACACAACAAGAAGACACCTAGTAGCTGATAGCTAATCAAGAAAGTAGTTCACTTCTATGCATAGGAATAACTGAGGGTTTGACTTGCACTTACATAGATAGCATTGATGCATTAGAGCAAGTCCAGTGCCAGCTTTCCAGTCCTAACTTAGAAAACATCAATTGGGAAAAGTTGGAAATTTCTAAAAAATTTAAACAAGAGCCCCTAGAGCTAAAACCATTGCCCATCGGTATGGAATACACATTCCTTAAGAATGGAAAATCAGTAATCATCAATGCAAGATTTGCTTTGCAACAAAAAAAGAATGTGCTAAAGGTAATAAAAAAATGGTCAAAAGCCTTCACTTGGTCATATCTGGAATTAACAGGAATAGATCCTAGGATATGCTAGCATAGGATTTACACTAACTCCTCCATGAAGCCTCAAAAACAACCATAGATGCAGTTGAACCCAAAGTTGAAGCTAGTAGTAAAAGAAGAAATCGAATAGCTTCTAAAGACTGGGTTCATATACCCCATTGTTGATAGCGAATGGGTTAGTCCCTTGGTAATCATGCCTAAAAAGGGAGGAAAATTAAGGGTGTGTATAGATTTTAGGCTATTAAACATGGAAACATTCAAGGATCACTTTCCATTGCCATTTGTTGACCAAGTCTTGGACATAATCACAGGGCATCACTATTATAGTTTTCTGGATGGCTATAGTGGATACAACCAAATACAAAGAGCCCCAGAAGACTAAGCCAAAACTACGTTCCTTGGGGAACATTTGCATACAAACAAATGTCGTTTGGCTTGTGCAGTGCCCTTGCCATGTTTCAACGCTTAGTTGTAAGCATATTCCAGCAGCAGATAGGAAATGGTGTGGAAGTCTTTATGGATGACTTCTCCACCTACGGAGCAAGTTTTGATCAAGCCTTGGACCGATTGGAGCAAGTGATGAAAAGATGTGTAGAAACTAATATAAGGCTCAACTAGCAAAAAAGCTACTTAATGGTCCAAGAAGGCATAGTAGTTGGGCATAAAATTTCACATGCAGGGATAGAGGTAGACCCTAAGAAAATCAAAGTCATCCAAGGAATTACCAATCAATCAGAAATTGTTAAAGACAATCAATCATTCCTTGGACACACTGGCTACTATAGGAGATTCATAGAGAACTTTTCAAAGATTGTTAAACCATTGGTAGAGCCAACGAAAAAGGATGTACCCTTCGAGTGGACTAGGAAATGTGAACTAGCTTTCCAAACTCTAAAGCAGAAGTTGGTAGAAACACCCATTTTGCAAGCTCCTAATTGGTCTAGGCCATTCCATGTCATGAATGATGCGTCCAACTATGCCTTAGGAGTAGTACTTACATAGTTAGATGATCAAAGACATCCTTATTACATCCACTATTCAAGTAAAAGTATAGTTGGTGCACAACTTAACTACACTACTATAGAAAAAGAATTAATGGTTGTAGTGTTTACACCTGAAAAATTTAGGCACTATTTATTAGGATACAAAGTATTCATACACACAAATCATAGTGCCATTCGGTTCCTTATGAATAAGCCAGTGGGAAGCCCTCGTATTATACGATGGTTGGTAATCCTACAAGAGTTCTATCTAACAATGATCGATCATAAAGGCACCAAGAACGTAGTTGCCAATCATTTATGTTGGTTACGCTGGGACAACAAAAAGGATGAGTATCCCATTTTTGATCACTTCCCTGATGAGTTTCTCTTCGTCGGTGTAGTGACTAACCAATCACCCATAGAGACAAATTGGTACAGTAGCATTCTTACCTATCTCCTTACCCAACAAACACCATAAGAGCTAGACCTTAAGAAGAAGAAACAATTTCTTTATAAGGCTAAGTACTTTATGGAGATGAATGGAAAACTTTACAAAGTATGTTCCAATGGTTTGGTTCGTTGGTGTGTTCCCAATAGAGATCAACTGATATTTCTCCAGGATGCTCATGAGGGCCCTTGTGGGGGTCATTATGCTGGGAGATGAACAACCATCAAGATCCTGCTTGCAGGATATTATTGGACTACCTTGTTTCGGGACACCCATCAATTCGTCCAATCTTATGAGCATTGTCAATGTGATGGGGGAATGACTACTAGAATGGAGGATTTGCAACAATGGATTCAACTGTTAGAACCCTTCGACATTAGGGGAATTGATTTTATGGGGCCCATTACACCAATGTCCAATGGAAAAGCTTACATTGTAGTTGCCATAGATTACTTAGCAAAATGGGCTGAAGCAGCTGCCATCAAAGATTGCACATCATCTACAACTGCACAATTTGTTCAACAATAAGTTGTTAACAGGTTTGGTGTGCCACGTGCACTTATCTCAGAAATGGTACACACTTTATAGGTGCAACTTTTCAGAAGTTAATGCAATGCTTAGGGGTTGAGCACAAACTGACTACACCATACCACCCCCAAGAAAATGGTTAAGCCAAGGTCACCAACTGGGAGATTACTAAGATACTAACCAAAACCATTAGCAAGTATAGGAGAGACTGGAGCACTAAACTAAATGATTCTCTTTGGGCATACCGCTCCACATGGAAACTCCCTACAGGCTACTCTCCATATGAGTTAGTGTATGGAAAACTTTCAACGCTCCCTATCTAAACTGAGCTTCATATGCTAGCCATGACATGTGACCTCAACCTTGACCTTGATCTAGCAAAAAAATAAAGGTTGATGACTCTTAACTTGCTAGACAAGAACTGATTAGCTACCCTGTCATCTAATGAGTTGCACAAGGCATTTAATAAACAACGTCATGACCTGAAAATTAGGAAAGTTAAGTATCAACCAGGAGATAAGGTTCTCTACTGGAACACCACACATGTGTCACAACGTACCAAATTTCAAACACTGTGGGAAGGACATTACATTATCTATGCAACTTTTCCTTCAAAAGCCATGACCATATATAAACCTGAGAGCCCAAATAAGAGATTGTTAGTCAACATGCAACAAACAAAACCTTTGTATGAGATTAGGATAGCCAGAACATATGCTACCTCTGTAGGTGGGCAACCTTGCTCATTATTTTAGATCTCCTCCTTCCAACTCAATCATGGGGGAGATTGCCACCTTCGCTAATCATTGAAGGCCCTCAGTTCTTTCTAAGTTTTTGTTTTACACATTTTTTTCACATTTCTTTAATTTTTTCTTATTTTTGTTTTACACCATCATTCATATTTTTACCATTTCTTTGTGTGATTACTTTATTTTTTTTTTGTTCATCACCTAATAAGTGTTCATGATTGTGGCATGAATAATATCATATTGATTGCTAATATTGATTGATATTAAGGTATGGTTCTTATGATTAAATAGGCAATGAGTCCACATCGTTCATACATCCATAAAATCCTATGGTCTCCCTTGGCTTGAAACTGTATAGTCCCTTTTCGCTAATAAAACTATTAACGAGGTTGTGGCTGAGTATTTCTCAAACTACGGAAGGACTCAAGGGATGAAAAGGGTGTGACTTTAAAGGGATTCGATGCATTTGTGCTAGCTATTCTCTTGAGTGCTTGGATGCTTTCTCCTTGGGTTTTCTGCCATTCTGACCATTCATCAAATCATTGAAAGCTAAGTACATAAAAATAAGTCTTTGCATGGTGTGGTTCTCATGTGAAAAATACAAAAAAAAAAAATGGTGAGAATTCAAAGCACACCCCTTAGACACAATAATGAACTTAGGCTACAAGCACTGGTTATGGAACTAGAAAGACATGTTACCCATGCCTGAAGGTTCCCTCTAACTCAGGCCCTTTCTCGCTTCTTGGTTCTCCATCTCACTCTCCTTGAAATGGTGGTGAATTTTTGTAGAGGCATTCTTGTTGCTTCAAGAGGATGGATTAGTCAAATGTGTTGATGCAAGGTCACTGAATGTGGTTTGTTGAACCTAGATTTGGAATGAGTTTTACTCGGTCACATTAACCATAAAACACGCAAGGGACTTTACACAACCTTGTTCTTGGATCTCCATTTCATTCTCTCCTCTCCACCTTTCTTTTTCATTTTTCACCTCATTGTCAATTTTATCATTAGTCCATATCTTGCTTGATACACCATTTTTCCTTGGTAATTTCTTATGGGTAAGTTTTTAACTCTTGCTTCCAAATAACATTCCTAGAGCCTATGAACTCTTTGGTTTTTGGGTTTGTCAGGGCATTAAGGGCATAAGCCTGCTTTGAGGAGGACCCACTGACATTCTTTTTTGGTGCATTTTTTAACTTCTTTCCCCTTAAAACATTTCCTACAATCAACAAATTTTGTTTCATCCCCATCCATGACATCCATTTTATTGGCATTGTCATTGTTACTTTTTCTTCACCTTTCTTATTCCTTATCTTTTTCCATCTTATTGCTACTGGAGGCTTGCTCTTAGTTATGGGGGCTCTAGCACAATTTTTTCAACTTTTCCTAACCCCTACACCTTAGGTAGTCACAAGTGTTAAACCTCTAGAATTAGTATCTACCATAACCAAAACTTAGCCAATGCACTTTACATCAAGACAAGGTATCAACTGCATTGTGATTTATCTACCCTCACTCATTTGTGACTATGTTATATGTGCAGATGACGATCATACAACAATGGACTGGGCCTGGAGGAAACACTTAGGATCGACCAGAACTGGAACATTTACAAAAGAAGCAAGATTGGTGGCGTGGCTATGGATAAACAATCGAGGGTGCAATCTTGGTGTCAACAACAACACATATTATTCTTTTCTCTGTCTCTTATTCTCTCCTAGCTGCCAAATAATATTAGATGTCATTATGTACATTGTTCACTTTTATGGTCATGAACACTAGTGCTATCATGTATTGTATTGTTGATCTGTTCACCGAGCATGTTATGTCTGTCATCCCATTCCCTAGTCAATGGTCATTTAGTCAATAATCCCATACCTTCCCAATATTTTGTAAGAAACTCAAGGACAAGTTTTCATTTAGTCATGGGGATATGATGAACCATAATATCACGTACACGATATTGGATCAGCCATGCAATGTTGAATACCCGATATTGTGGCTTGTCTCCTTGCCTATAAATAAGAGGTGGCACCCTTGGTTTCCAATAGTTAGAAGTTAGTCCCTTAGCCAAACTCTTGCCATTTTCCCCTCTAGAGTTAGAATTATTTCTACGTGCCTATAGTAGGAGTCATAGAGTGAATGGATCTTTATTCGAGCATTGTGTACCTGAGCACACTTTATGTATGGCAATAAAGATGAACTTTATGATAAACCTTGTAGCATACAAAATAGATTAATTAGTGTTAATTATAATTTAATGCTTTCCTAGTTAATTAATGATTTCTCTCACTTTACAACTCTCTTAGTTAAATACACTCGGTATGACTGCTTCGAGCATGCATGTAGCGCTTGGTAACCCAATAATGATTAGTGTTTGGTAATCCTAGCAGCGTTGCACTAGTTCAAGATGTGTATGACAAGTGGGAACGAATATTGGTGTTAGGAGTACTTAGAACTTAGTTAATGAATAGTTAAATTAGATTAGTTACTTAGTTATTTCTCTCTCCACTCCTTACTAAGCATAGGATATAAAACACATAAAATCCATAAAAATCATATGCCCCAAGCTTACTTAACTATACAACCATGACATACAAGTAAGTTTGGAAAGACAATGATTAATCAACCTGTTATTGTTCCATGAAGATGCATAGGTGCTTAGTCCTTGGAATTCTACCGGATCGTGTGTGAAATGCTTGTATTCATATGGTTGAGCGTAGGGGTACCTTGCCACTCATCAAAAGGTATGCTAATAGAATTGCAAGGTGTGTAGTGGACTAGTGATTTACATTTTATGGATTTTAGAGCATATGATGTAGTTTTAAGGATGGGTTAGCTATCACAAGTTAATGTTAATTTAGACTATTGGCAAAAGCTTTTAAGTATAGAGTTAACTAATGGTGGTTAGGTTCAGGTACAAACTCGTTTGAGATTTATGTGGCTGAATTTGATGTCTTATCAAATGTTTTGTAAGATGCTTTAAAAGGGGCATGGATGCATTGTGGCCGCAATGTATAGAATAGATGTAGTGCAGATAGATTAGATCCCTATGGGTTAGGAGTTTCTCAATTTGTTTGAATTAGAGTTACCAACTTTACCATTGAGACACAAGAGTAAGTTTGAAATTAAGGTTAAACCTAGTGCAATGCCTATTTTATAGGCTCCACATAGGATGTCTCTAGTAGAGCTAATAGACCTAAAGATCCAATTGTAGGAGTTGTTGGACAAAGGTTTCATCCAACCTAGTGTATAACCATGGGATGTACTAGTATTTTTTGTTAAAAAGAAGGATGAGAATTTGTGATTATGTATAGATTATAAGTAAATAAACTAGGTAACTATAAAGAATAAATATTCCTTGTCACATATTAATGATTTTTTTACCAACTTTAGGAAGCTCATGTATTTTCGAAGATTGATCTCAAGCTAGATATTATTAGGTGCAAGTTCATGAGCAAGATATGTCAAAGATAATATTCAAACTTGATATGGTCATAATCAGTTTCTAGTGCTTCTATTTGGGTTGAAAAATGCACCAAAATGAACCTCATGAAAAGTGTACTATAGCTATTACAATTACATGTTACCCTAGTTATGGTTTAATTCTTGTGGACAATGTTGAGTTATATAGTTCTAAGTGAATTATATATCTTGGGGTATATCTAAATTACAATTATTTTAGGATTCCAACACCTAGAATGTTTTAAATATTAATATTCATTTTGCTTTAGGAAGAATTGATGATCATAAATAATATCTTTGGTTAAAAATCTTATGTCAATTTGGTTGTGCTTTCCTTCCTATATGCTATTTTACTCCTAGAGATGCTACATTATATGATTCTATAGAGTTGTCTTGCAATCATCCTTTTTAGTTAGGTAAATATATTGTAGAATAGGTAGCAAAAAGCTCAATATTTATTTATGGAGATTTTAATGCAAGGATAGGTTCAAAGCAAATAACAATTATTCAATTGTAACATACTATTGGAAATTTAGATATTGTTCAAGATCATAGCTAGACTTGACATTCTACATATGATACTATTAATAATTTGGGCCAACAAGTATTAGAATGGAAAAATTTTGGATCTTTTAATTTGCAATGGACTTGCTAGGTTTCTTCAAACTTCATCATTTACTTTCACAAGTCCTAAAGGTAATTCTTGCATTGATTTGCTTTTATGTTCTTATGAAGATGTTAATTTCATTAAGGAGTTGAAAGTTGGAGAAGATTTAGTGGAGTCTTGCCATCATCATATTGAGTTTTTGTTGCAAATTCTAATTGTTTTTTAGACAATAAAAAATAAAAATAGAAAAAATTGACAATATAAACTCACCCCCACACTCAAGCAAAAATATATGAATGCAACACATAACAAATGGGCTCTTAAAAGATGACATAATGAGCTTGAACAAATTTTGCTTACAACAGCTAAGCAAGTTATGCATTCACAACAAGAAGGTGTTCAGAAGACTTGGTTTTGATAAGGATTGCATTTAGGCTAGGCAGATTATTAAGAATGCAAATAATAGTCACATACAAAGTTTAACTAAGGCATATAAATGCTTGATTAAAACTAAGAGAAGGAAGCTTATCAAGGAATAGCAAGAATATTTTTCTTACATAATTAAAAAAGAATCTAAGAATTTTTAACAATGTTTTCTTGATAAAGCTTCCTCATCATTTAATTTTTCTTTTCA
>MNCI01024469.1:43284-94202 GCA_015680685.1 Gnetum montanum | reverse complement strand
AGAAAATTATTGTCATTCATCTACTTTTTAAGTGAATGTAAATAAAACCAAATTGATGATAAGACATACAAGAAATAAGTATTGTAACTTCCATTGTGAAGGTACCAATGTGCAAATAGTAGATTCTTTTAAATATTTGTGTCTCATTTATATAAATAATTATATGTAGGGGAAGTGCATCAAAGAAAAAATAGCATGAGGTTTCAAGGCTTTGTATTCTTTGAAAACGAAGTGCAATGATTTAGGCCTTTGAGCTTGGAAGGTTAGAAAATGTTGGAAAGACTAAGTAAAATCCTGATTTTGTGAGATTAATTGCAGTTTTTTATGGAGTTTGTTTTT
Source organism: Gnetum montanum (assembly GCA_015680685.1). Lineage (NCBI taxonomy): Eukaryota > Viridiplantae > Streptophyta > Gnetopsida > Gnetales > Gnetaceae > Gnetum > Gnetum montanum. Next base: position 93,863 of record MNCI01024469.1, on the reverse strand, counting down.
CCTAATTTATAGCTTCTATTTTTATTGTTTCTAATTTCTAGGAGATTGGTTTTCTTTTTTAGTTTGTTTTTTGAAATATGAAATAAGGCTGGTCTATAAATCCTTGTATGCAATCTTTCATAAACTTTAATAAAGAGAACTATTTCATTTCATCTCTTTGTTCATGGTATCAGAGCCAAGTTAAATGGTTGAAAAGGATTCTTCTTCCAAATCTTTGATAGATAAAGAAAGTTTATCTATAGCCTTAGTATTGAGCAATCCCAACTTGCTTAAGGAGACTGACACATCATGAAAGACTCCCATAGCCTCAATTGCACATAGAGGTAATCTAAGTACTTCATGTTTCACACATTGCCATGTAAATGATAAGTGGATTGTTGACATAGGTGCTTTAGATCACATGTTTGGAAACAAGAGTTTATTCTCAGAATTAAAAGAGTGTCATGATGACATTAAGATCACTATAGCTGATGGTACTATGTTAAGAGTAGTAGGTTGTGGGTCAACTGATATTTCTGGGATGAATTTAAGATCTATTTACTATGTTTTGAAGTTAAAGTATAAACTTCTCTCTATTAGCAAATTGTTAAAAGATCAAAATTGTGCAATAACATTTTTTCCCTTCTCTCTATGTGTTCCAAGACCTATCTTCGAGGAGGATGATTGGTAGTTTTGAGGAGAAACATGGTCTCTACATTCTTAATGGTGTTGGTTCTTCTTAAAGAATTCAATCTCATGAAAATGTCTTCCTTTCAACCTCGTCTAGTTCAGAAATAATGCTTTTGTACAGATACCTTGGTCACCCTAGTTTTGTTTATCTCAAATCTTTATATCCAACTTTTTTTATCAATAAAAATCCTTAATATTTCTAGTGTGAACATTATATTGGTGCAAAACAACCTAGAAAAAATTATCCTTCTCATACATATCAAGTGTCAAAGCCATTTCATCTTATACATAGTGCCATATGGGGTCCCACTCATCAATCCACTCTCACGAGCTCTAAGTGGTTTATCACATTTATTGATGATGATACAAGGGTGTGTTGGGTTTATCTCATGAGAGAAAAATTAGAAACTGAATACATTGTTAAACAATTTCACAAATATATCTTACATGTCTTCCAAACGAATATCCAAATTCTAAGAACTGACAATGGTAGAGAGTATTTCACAAATGACCTGACACAATACCTAAATGATAATGGAGTGTTTCATCATAGTTCTTGTACCTACACCCCTCAAAAAAATGGAATGGTAGAGAGGAAAAATAGACATTTACTAGAGGTAGCCTGAGCTCTTATGTTCATTAGTCATGTTCCGAACTCTTTTTGGTGAGAAGCAGTGTTAACTGCAACCTATCTTATAAATAAAATGGCATCCAAACTTTAAATCTTCAAACTCCTCTTAGTTGTCTACTTGATACCTATTCTCATGTTCGTATTCTTAACTCTCTTTCTCCTAGAGTGTTTGATTGCATTGCATATGTCTATAATCATCACCCACAAAAGAGTAAACTTGATCCCAAATCCTTTAAGTGTGTCTTTATTAGCTGATCTCCATCTCAAACAGGATATAGGTGCTTTCACCCCCCTTCTAGAAAATTCTTTTATCTTTTATGATGTAACTTTTTTGGAAGATAAAATGTTTTATCCAAATAGTTCTCTTCAGTGGGAGATGAAGAGTGAAGATGACAATTAGGATCCGTCTATCTTACTTGTTATATCTATTCCATCTAAGTCTTATTCTTCATTTGAGTCTCCACCTCCAACCAAACCAAACAATCCTCATATTGAAGAAATCCCTTCAAATTAGTGTGATTACGAACTAAATCGAGGAGGAGAATCAACCATATCCAAACCAATTATGCTTTATTCAAGGAGATTAGAGACCCCCCATGCTGTGCAACTATCTGAACCAAGGGAGGATCCTGAAATCATGGAAGAAGGTTTGGTGTTATCTAATGATTTGGATGTTCCTATTGCTCTTAGGAAAGGTGTTTGAACTTGTACCCAACATCCCATCTCTCAGTAGCTAACCTACTCAAATCTATCTCATCATTACAAGGCATGTGTTACTAGCCTCGATAGTGTGGAGATTCAAAAAGATATTCAAAGAGCCCTTCAAAATCTGAAATGGAGAGTAGCTATTGAAGAAGCGATAAGAGCACTTTGAGAGAATGGAACATGGGAGGTAGTTGATCTTCCTAGTGGGAAGAAAGTTGTTGGTTGAAAGTGGATATTCACAGTGATGTTTAGGCCTAATGGGGAGATAAAGAGGCATAAGGCTTTCTTGGTTGCTCAAGGATATACCTAGACTTATGGTATTGACTATGAAGAAACATTTGCTTCTGTTGCCAAGATGAACTCAATCAAGGTATTATTGTCACTTGTTGTAAATCTTGAATGGGATCTGTACCAAATGGATGTAAAGAATGCTTTTTTGAATGGAAATTTGGAGGAGGAAGTGTTTATGAAGATGCCACTAGGATTTGAGATGGGAAGCAACAAAGTGCGCAAGCTTAAGAAGTCTTTGTATGGTTTGAAACAGTCTCCTAGATCTTGGTTCACATGATTTAGCTCAACATTGTAGAGTTTTGGATACACCCAAGGGCAATCCAATCATACTATCTTCACTAAGCAATCATGAAGTGGGAAGAAGTCCATTTTCATTGTGTTTGTGGATGATATTGTGATTACCGGTGATGATCACTTAGAGATTTTAGAGTTGAAGACTAAAATGAAGAATGAATTTCAAGTCAAGGACCTTGGGATCCTTAGGTATTTTCTTGGTATGGAGATTGCTAGAAGCAAACAAGGAATCTTTATTACCCAAAGAAAGTGTGTTCTTGATTTGCTTAAGGAGATAGGAAAAACTAGGTTGCAGATAACGATTACCTAGTTGACCATGAGTAGTATCAACGTTTGGTAGGAAAACTAATCTACCTTTCACTTACTAGACTTGACATTGCCTACAATGTGAGTGTGATTGGTCAATTTATGCATTCACCTACAAATTGACATCTAGAGGCAACCAATCATGTACTGAGATATCTAAAGGGATCTCCTAGAAAGGGACTCTTGTTCAAGAAAGGTGAATCTCAAGAGGTGGAAGGCTTTGCTAATGCAGATTGTGTTGGATTAGTGGAAGATAGCAAATCCACAACTAGATACTGTGTAAAATTATGGGGAAATCTTGTGATATGGAGTAAAAAACAATTAGTTGTAGCAAGGAGTAGCACTAAAGCAGAGTACCAGGTGATTGCTCAAGGAGTGTGTGCACTTATTTGGATTGAGAGACTTCTAAAGGATCTAAAAATTTCATTCTTAGGTCCTATGAAGCTCTATAGTGATAGTAAATTAGTAATAAGAATTGTCCACAACATAGTTTAGCATGATTGAATGAAGCATGTTAGAATAGATAGAAGCTTTATCAAGCATGAGATTGACTTAAGAGCAATCAACCTAGGTTACATTCCTACCAAGGATCAAAAGGTCAATATCCTCACCAAAGCATTATCAAAACTAAGGTTTTGAGTCTTTAGTTTGCAAGCTAGGAATGATAGATATCTATTCTCCAGCTTGAGGGGGAGTGTTCGAAAGACTAAGTAAATTCTTGATTTTGTGGGATTAATTGCAATTTTTTGTGGAGTTTGTTTTCACTAATTTATAGCTTCCATTTTTCATTTTTGATTTCTATGAGATTGGTTTTATTTTTTAGTTTGTTTCTTGAAATACAGAATAAGGCTGGTTTATAAATTCTTGTATGCAATCTTTCATAAGCTTTAATAAAGAGAACTGTTTCATTTCATCTCTTTGTTCAAAAAACAAAATTTTTAGACTATAATCTATCCTACTATATTGTATGGATGTGTTGTTTGGGGACTTGCACTCAGTGGTAAACTTTAGAAAGATATTGAAAGAGTGCAAAAAACTTTTCTTCTTGATAAGTTAAAGGTGAAGATGCAAACACCTTACTCAATGTTATTATGTGAAGGCGATTTATCACCTTTAGAAGTAGAAGCCTTGCACTAATTCATTACATACACTCATAAGTTTCATATCTCAAGGCAAGACAAATTCTCGAAAGTAGTTCTTGAGGATTTATAAGATCATGGTTGGTATTTTTAAGGGATGCAATGGTTGAGAAAATGAAATATCTCTTGAGAGGATGTGTAGCAAATCCTAAGCATATTCACCAACTATTTTAGAAAAAGGTTTTAACACGTATGTGGATTATTGTGGAAGGCAAAAAACAATTTTATTTACACCATATTAGATATAATAAACTAGATGTAGAAGCTCACTATCTCTCAACTACTATTCCTATCAAGTATTAGAATGTTATCATCAAGCTTCAATTAAGTTATCATCTTAGAATTGAAAGTGAAAGATGGATTCAACTCCTCTGAGAAGAATGCATTTATAGGTTGTACATATCAGGAGCCAATGACTTACATATATTTCCTTCTTGTGCTATGACTACGCATTTGAGACAATGTTATAATGTTACATCAAAGAGCTTGTATGATTCGATTAATTTGTAGACTCTATCTTTAGTTTTCATGAACATGTAATATTTGTCCAATAGATGCTATGGGTCTTTGGAAGCAATAAAGCTTCATTTCATTTCAAGATCAATTTATGATTATGTTCATAGATGATATCCTAATGTATTGTCTTGATGAGTAGTTGCATGTAGAGCACTTATGGACAGTACTATAAACTTTAAGGAAGTACTAGTTGTACGCTTAGTTGTCCAAGGGTTGATTTTAGGAATTTCAGCATTTGTATTAAATTAGGAATCTTTTACCCTAGCCTTGGTATCAAATTAGGAATTCTAGGTTAACTGGTAAATGTTGATGTTTTACTAGAATCCATTTGCTCCATGTGCAAGGTATACAATAATTGAATTGACTATTCTGACCATCAAACAACAACCCAATGGAGCATTTTGAAGGGGCTGTATTATGTTTATATGTAGAACAAATGTAGTTCGACGTCTTTTGTTGTTCATAATTTTTGTAAGGCTTGTATAAAAATAAAGGAAGGAACATTTGGAAGATTTGGGTTTGGAAGCTTGCTAATCATTATCAACAATAAATTCATCAATTCTATAATTCCTTTAGTATTTCCAACCTACATGTCAATTCTAGTTTTGCTATCAAGAATAGAAGTCATGAATTTGTAGAATAAGGAGGTAATTATGTTAAAGCCTGCCTTAATCTTCACAAAAATAGCCATCGTAACCACCTAGGTTATCTATACGTCATAAGGCAGTCCTAAGTGCAATTCAAAACAAATGACAACATTGTGAATAACCATAAGCTCTAGCAAGAAGAAGATCCAGAAGGTTGAGATTGGTTGTAGGACTACCGCATCAAGAAAGAAGGAAAACAACCCTTCTCTAGATCGCCCCCAAAGGCATGACAGTGAGAAGTGTTTAGAAGATAAGTTCTTCATCCTATCCCTATCCTTTTATATGATGAACTTTTTGCTAGCATTGAAAATTCTGATTATTTGTCCCTGGAGGATAATAAGGAACTTTTAAGTTTCACTAGTTTGACTCCTGTTATTAGAACCTATGTGGATATGGTCACCATGGATATCCATAAAATGATAGGGGCTTAGAATTATTTGTCAAATATCAAGATCTCCTATGTTTATGAATGGAAAATGAATATGGATTTTTGGAAGAACACTTCGAAAATATGGGTAAAAGATCTTGAAGATACCATTTACAAAGAAGTGAAATACTGTTTGGAATCAAGAAAGACCAACATTTTAAAATGATCATAAATTCGTTAGAATGAATCTTTATCTTTACATCAAGTTCATGATACATTATATACCATTCATCCAAATGTAAGAGTACAAAGTAGAAGAGATTACAGAGGCCTTAAGGAAATGTTTTTTAAAAGAGAGAAAAAGAAGAATGGGAGACCATGATGCAAGTACAGAACACTTATGAAAAGGTCAAAGATGATTTTAAGAAATTTGCAGCAACAGGGAAAGGAGAACAAGGAGCATATCAAGCCAGAACTGATACTCATTGAATAATTGAAAAATGCAGCACTAGCTAATATTCAGCCAATCTTTTTCAAGTTGAAAAGTAGTATCAAGAGAAGATCAAAGATTTAAAGTTGAAAAATTCTACATTGAAAGAAGAAATCAAAGCCCTTCTTAGCACTAACTAGGAGCTCGTAATAGATCATAATGCTTTGCTGACAAACATCAAAGAAGCAAAAGATTATATGCATGCTACAAAGGCCATAGCTAAAATATTCAGATAGAAGTACATTATATGCATGATCTGGAAGTTTGAATCCATAACTTGGATCTTTTAAATAAACAATCTTGCTACCATCCTAACACTTCATTATTGAAGTGGGGCAGAAGAGGCATTGAACCTAATAAATTATGTGATCATGGCACAAATTCGCAAATCCTAAAAGATTACACCTTTAGAAGTGAATTCTGGAAAGAACTAAAAATCAAGAGAAATAAGTGTATTGAATGGGTCCGGCCAGAATAACCAAACAATTTTTAAATTTAAAAACTTGGAGTTGGTCAATTTAAAATCCAAAGACTCATGCAATCAAATAGGTCCTTGAGTGTGTTTAATTAGGAGAATCCGAGGATATTGAATTCAAAGATTTCATCATTTGAATTAAAAACAGTTTAATTTTGGTACGTAAATCTGCAAATGTGGTAGTGATCTGCCAAATGTACTTTTTCTTTTAATTTTTGAATCTGGAAAGATTTCACCTCAAGTGTATTCTCTTCCAATAAAAGAATCTTAGGATTCCTGCAAACAAACATCATCATATTCATGAAACCAAACACCCCCTAAACATGTCCTTGGAAGAGTTCCATGGAGCATCTTTAAACTAACTAATTCATTGACAGTCCTTAGACACATTTTATGTCTACATTATGCAATTGTGCAATGGGGTATGCGATCAGACTATCAGCTCATCACATAGCTCACCAACAATGGCCTGCAACTGATCAATGCAGAATGACATAGCGAACAACTAACTTAACTATGCTGCAAGAAACAATTAGCTTGATTACATGACAGGTGAGTATATGCAAGAATCATATCAAGTTTAATTTGGCATAGGAGACCTTTTTTTTTTCCGGTAAACGGATTGGCCCCATTGAAAAATGGATAAATAAATTTATATTTAAACAATTATATGCATTCAACCATTGCAGTTGTTGGTTAGCCAGTGGTGGAACTACAACAATCTTTGACTAGATTTTCCATTTACCTTTTCAGAACACTGGCATGAATTAGATTATCGAATCGTTCTTAGTTGCCTTGTTGGGCAAAAAATCTTTGAATGATTGACGCTAATAGCGTAAGCACTGACCTGCAAGGGAAACAAGGTTTCAACTTTGTGAAGTACAGTCAGTGGCAAGGGAATCTGTGTACGGTGGTGTCAGATTGTTTTTGTCTGGTTTTAACTTTTGAGATGCATGGTTTAACCATTCAAAAAATATAAGATTAATATAAATTAAAAAATGTGCAGGATGTCTCATTGTCTCTTTGGCAGTTTGTGGATGATTGCTTGAAGCGTTTGAACTTTTAGGCGAGAGGGTTGTAAATATGCTGAATTTCAATAGTTAAAATGTTAGCGCCAAATTTTATTAGTCACCTAGTTAAGAGTATATTCTATACCTTTGCAATAAATAATTTATAATTTAACTAAAGAAATAAGCATTAGAGGTATAAAAATAAGATGAATTTAGCATCAAGATTTTTATTTTGGTAGAAATATCAGTATTTAATCTTCCATAAACTATAAAAAAACCCTAGTAAGATGATTTATTTCAACATAATCAAGGCAACGTGTAAAAAAGAGTTATTTTTGTTATGATGTAAGAAAAAAATTGGGAAGGTAAGTCATACATGGAACTAGAGATTGTATGCATACTAGCATTAGAAAAAAGAGGCATTAGTGTATGTTGGAGCATGATGTTTAGTTTTGGCAAATAACTCCCTCTAAATCAAAGACCATTGTCAAGATATACTTAGCCATGATAGTGATTTTATAAATGTCTCTTTAAAGAACTAGTACTACTGAAACTCTCAATTGTTAATATCACGTTTTATATAAAGATAATGGGTTTTGGAATATTATGAAAGAGAGACCCTATAGATAATTAGAGAGTTTATTAATAATTTTTTCTCCAGTTATACTCCAAATGTCTAACAAAAAGTTTGCTTGTAAAGCAAAAGAATTTGTGCCTTTTGACCAGGTCAAGTGATGAGTGCAAGTCATAGGTTATAAATATACCCAAGAATAAAAATATCTCTCTACTTGAGAATAAATGATGAGATAGCTAGTTTAAAATGGTTGTTCTCTATACCAAAACTAAAAGAAACCCAAAATGAGTGAGTTTGAGAAAATTGTTGTCAAATAAAAAATGAGTGTTTGAGAAAATTATGGTCAAATCTTCCAAATTTGATAACTAGCGATAGAAATTTTTAAAGGTAATATTAAACATTAGCTTTTAAATCTTGTGTGGAAATAATAACTGTTGGGGTTCATTCTCATTTTGAAAATGCTTAATGTAGCTAATAGCAAGGGCTTTGGTAGAAAGAACAAGACTTTTCAATCCTAAACCATATTTTAATTTAGACATTTAACTATTTATCAATTTATGATATAGCTTTAGGATACTCCATTCCTTGATCAAAGTCTTTCTTTTCACTTTTACTATTATTTACTAAAATTAAAATATAAAATTATTAAACATATGGATATAAATAATAAATTCTTTTTTTATACTACTAACAATGATGTATCAGCTTGTTGATAAGAGCTTTGCCAAGGAAATCCAAGTCATAGGTTCTAGTAAAAATTTAGTTTCATTTTCATAGATTACAAGAAATACTTCCAATTACAAAGAAACTTCGCTAATAATCTAATATTGAAAAATTCATATATCTAAATGTGCTTATACTTACTAGAGGAGCTATATCCAAATGTTGATAAAATTTTATAAATCGCTTTTGTAAAAGCTTAGCCTCAAAGGTTTAAAAGGTGTTAGTACTTGTACAAATAGTAATAAATTATTTAATCAAGAAAAATTCAAAATTTGAATTGAATATAAAATGATGATAAATTTATGATACCAAGTATATTTTTAAAATGAAGTTTTAAGTAAAAACCTATAGTTGATAACAAAGAGATCCAAAAATGATAAATTTTACTTAGGAACAATATGTAAAATAGTTTATTTGGGAAAAATGGTTACAAGTCATTAGATACAACTCCAGTAAAAATTAAATTTGTAATACTAATAGAGAAAGAATTTGAACCAATCAAGGCTGAAACTAGGTTTTTCCTTAGTGAAGTAATTTCAAACTTCAAATTATTTCAAAAAACTAAATCCATGTTTTCAATCAAAGTAATTCCCAGATTTTAATTCTTTATTCATAGCTTATTGAATGTATAAGAAATGGCATTATAATATGCAACTTAAAAATCACATTTAAGACTCTCACTATGAGTCTCCAACTATCTAATTGAATGCACTAATGATGTTGAAACTACTACATTCAATCCAATTTCTTAAGGATTCAACCATGACATGCATAAAAATTAATAACCTTGAGTCTATGACCATATAAAGCATTGAACCTTAAAATAAAAAAACACATGTTAATTATACCATGTGTGTATATATATACACACACATCAAATAAGCATAAAGATTTTCATTAACTTAATGCTTTTGCTAAAAATTTACTGTATTTTCAGCATAAATAACTCAAAAGGTGAAGAAAAAAAGCCTCAAATTCCAAGCTTGCCACTTAGAATAAACCCAATATATATAACCAAAAGTAACCTTTGGGTGTTAGACAAGGGATCAAATTGAGTAGGATGGCTAATGGGGTACAACATAGAATCTTGGAAGAAGCAAGACAAAGAGGACCTTGCCTCTCCTCTGGCCCATGGCATGCTTTGCTAAGTGCCTTCAACCATGGCCAAAGTCCAAGGTAGCTTAAGGAAAGAGGATACTAATCAGTACATTCAATTTTGTTTTTCAATTATTAATAAAGCTTTTCCATTTCTTTCCTTCTCAAAGTATTGTGCATTTTCAAGATGCTTTTTAAGTTTTATTTCAGTAGTTTTGTCTACTTCACACATTAAACACATTTCACAGAAAAGGACATCACACTTAACATTTGAAAAATTTGAACAAGAACTCATTCATAAGATTTGATATGGTTATGGTTTTACAGTCAAGTCAGAACGAGATGTGATATGATTTTCTAGTAAAGTTGGTAAACTTCCTCCTTTTTACACCTAAGCTTAGCACCAGCAATTTAAAAGTTCTTTAGTAAAGTTTTTGGTTCTCAAAATACCTAATCATTCTTTAGCATTACCCCAAGATATATAACTTGGCATTGCCTACCAAAAATGAACCCATGACTTAGAGTTTTCAAATAAAGAGTCTTTACAGCTAACACCTCATTGTTCTTTGGTATTAATAATTTAAAGGTTCTCTGGTAAAATTTTTAGTTCCAAATGTACATAATAAAATGATTTTTTAATTCTCAATAATGCAAGCATGGCTGAATTCATTATATCATATCAATTATTTTTCCCTCAACCTTAATTGAAGATGAACATGTTCAAATTGATTTTTGAACTCCAGCTTTTCAACAGTTAACAACTTGTAATTTTCAAAATGAAATTAATGTTTATTTTTGTTTGCTTATTCAACCCCTTGCTTAATTATTTGTTTTTACATGAAATATTTATTACTCTCTAAGATGCCATAAACTTCTTAGGTATTCCACATCTTTTGTAATTAATAAAATATTTTTTACCCATTGAAAAAGATATGCTTGTGCATATAATAAAATTAAATTAATTACAGTATCTGTGGTCTGACAAAGATTTGCACGAAACTGGTTACCTGGTGCAATTATGCTTAAAAGCACCTTCATATTCCATATTCTAATGTAAGTTAGAGAAAAATGTTTCAGAGGACATTCCTCATTGAGGACAAGAAATATGACCTTTAAGTGCCACAGCAACTTCATGAATTTTCAATAAATATTCATTGTAGCATTCTAGAAATCAATGATAACAAAAGTACAATAGGTTTAACTTTTAAAAGATCAGAGGAAATGATACTGGTGAAAATCATATATAGCAATGGAAGAAATACTTCTTCTTCGTAGAGGATTTCAGGGAAGAGCATTTCACAACTATTAATAAATGTCCAGAAGCCCAGATAGACCAGAAAGATCGGAGTAATGCAACGTGATGCAAAAATCCTAATCAAGGACCCCTTTGATGAAATCAGATGAAGAACTTTTTGCCGTACAAACTAAAGGAAAGGGTAATCTGTATATCCAACAACAGGATCTGAGATGTAAAAGGTATCTCTGTTGTACTTATTAAGGGGAGCATTTAGTTGGAACCTTTTTGGCAAATCTGGATTTGCTAGAAAATGCCTGCCACAAGCTACCAGATCAGCTTTACCTGATGCAATTGCAGCATTTCCATCTTCCCTGTTGTAGCCTTCTGCAACTATGAAAGTATTGTTGAATGCCTTCCTGAGAGGAACTAGGCTTTGGTAAGTGGGATGAGCTTCACCCAATGTTTTCATTCTGGGTTCCACCAAATGGGCATACAAAATGTTGTACTTATTTAAAGCACTAACCATATACAGTCCCAAGGCTTCAGGGTTAACGTCAGGAGAATCAAGGTAAGAGGCAAATGGTGAAAGCCTCATGCCCATTCTGTCTGCTCCAATTTCATTTACCACTGCCTCAACAACTTGCAGTGGAAATCTGCATCTGTTATCAAGTGATCCTCCATACTCATCTTTTCTGTCATTCACTCCATCTTTCATGAACTGGTCAAGGAGATACCCATGAGCACCATGAATTTCTACCCCATCAAAGCCTGCAAAAGTATAATATTACCTCATTGATGATGTCTTGGGCAGAGTCACTTAAAAGAGGAGTTTAGGCTTTTGCTCATCTACCATCCTCCCAGGATCCAGTCAGGAGGATTAAGCCTATGATGATATCCATTTTTAGAGAGTGATGATTTGGAGTAATATTAAGGTGTTTGTATCTTGTGGGTTGAAGTTTAGGTGTCTAGGCTCATCCACTAAGCCTTAGGAACAGGATGAACATTGATGCTCCAAGTGATAATCCTTTTAACAGTGACTGATGATTGAGAATTGATTCATTTTCCTTCTTGGGTAACTAACTGACTGATTTCTTGATGCTCATCCATTATGTTCTAAGATAATCTTCTAATGTTGATTTGATGGATTTTGCTGATATTTAGTCTTGTTACGATCAAAGATGGACTCACCTGCGTTTATAGCATTTCTAGCAGCATGTCGGAAGTCCTAGACAATACCAAGGATCTCCTCCACTGTCACAGCACGAGATACAGAAAATTCAACCATGTCTTTACGATTCCCTCCCAGGATTGTTCCAGGAGCTCTACGAGCAGTTGATGAAATTGGCAGCTGTCCGTTTGGCTGATATTCTGCATATGCCAGTTGCAACCTCAGAATCCTTTGCAAATCTAAATAAAGTAAACCCTTCTAAAATTGTTTAAAGTATTGTAATCACTCTATATGATAAAAATATTATTATAAATTGATTGGCTCAGACACCCTGCATCTTGAGATTTGCATCCCAAGCTTTGTCTGGGAATCACTATTATGCTTCAACTTATATATATATATATATAACACTAAGAACTGAAATAATTGGTCCTAGAGTAGAGGGATGAAAGCGTGAACAATAAGGTGGTGACCTATAAGAGAAGCTCTTCCAGCATGACAAATCTGGTAGAAAAAGAATGCACCCTTGTCATGTACAGCCTTCACAATGGGCTTCCAAGCCTCCACCTGCTCCTCCGTCCATATCCCTGGAGGATCTACGCACCTAAACACAGAAAAGCCATTCCATTCATTTTAATAGTTTATCAAACTCTATCAAAAATGTAAACCTAAATACCGAGATCAAAAGAATCCAAAATTATTCTCAGTTACATCAGAAGGCTGAAAACTAAAACTACATTCTATGAAATAGAATCCAAAATCTTTAAATGGTCTTTATGTAAAGGGTTAATGCTCATCCTCCAAGGGGGGAGAGATATGGGATCTATGGTTTATCAGAATCCAGATTTCCCTCAAATTTTCAGCAACAGAGCATTTTTGATTTTTTGGTTTGCCATGTACTTTTCACCTTAACATATGCATCATTTGGAATGATTGTAAGATGCTTGTTTCTCAAGTCATGAAAAATTGGTTTGAAACCTAGCAGGATGAGCATTGTTTTTCATATATTCTTTTGCCTAATAAAAAGAATGATATAAAGCTATTTGTTAATGAACCTTACCTTTTAAGGCCTAATCTTAATACTTTATGACTATAAATTGATTCAAGAATGTATAATTATAGCTTTGCTTAGCGCAGCCTCTTTGGATTCTTTGTCTTCTGAACTCACAATTAATAATAAAAGCAATGGTATAAAGCTATTTGTTGAGGAATCTTACTTTTAAAACCTAATCTTAATACTCTATGAGCAGAAATTTATTTAGGAATCTATAATTATAGTTTTAATTCTTAGTTTGTGAAATCAGGTATCTTACTATTTCAGGCTTCTGAGATTATAGACCCTTGTGAAGCATAGTCAAGAACTTAACCCTAATGAGTAATGATTCATAGTAGGTCTTATGGATTCAGGATTTTTACCGTTCATCCTAAATTGTAAGAAAGAAGCAATCTACATCTTACCTTCTTTCCACAATGATGCATTGGTAAAACAAATTTTCCATGAAAAACATCAAAATTTAACATTTAATAGAATGGTTTAAAAGATAGATTATTACCCCAGAGAAGTATCAGACAGACCAGTGGCTTCGGCAATAAGGAGTACTCCAGGGCTTGCTCTCTGTGAGTAGTAGAGAGCTGCATGAGGCTGTGGAACATTCCCGTAAGATCTCAGCCTTCCCAATGGTGCCAAAACCACTCTTGAAATTATAATATAATGCATCATCATAATTCATAAATTACCCACCATCATCATCATCAGCATTATCATGAACTTGAAGTTGAATTAAAACACAATCTCTAAAAACAGTTTTAGTCTTAATATCTTAGCATTCATACCTGTGGCTGAGACTCAAAGGACCCATCTGGTATGGAGTCACAACTGGAATTTTGGTGGCATCTTCCTGCATAACATCGCTCTTCTTGGGTGCTGCTTCACCCATTATTTCAGGAACAAAGTTTTATGCGATGAATTGCAGAGTAACAAGTTTTGACACATTAATATAGGAGAGGATTCAGTTGATACAAAAAATTTGTCAGTGGCGCATGCATAAATAGCTTAGCTTTCAAATACCATTCCATGCCGCCCCAGTTGACTTGATTGATATTTTTCGCTTCTGAATCAACGTCGTCCCCTGTCGGTGAGTCAATTTTTGACGGTATCCTTTGAATTCCGCTAAGCTGGTCCATAGAAAGTATGTACGACATGGAATTGTACTTTCTTTCCGTGCAAGAAGGCCGAATAGCGTAAGCAGTGACATGAAAGAACTGGCCGGTAAGTGTTCACAATTTTGAGTCTTTGATCTTTTGGATAATTAAAAGGAAACTGAATTAAGTTTGAAGAATTAAAGAATCTATTCGATAACGAAAGTTAACTATCCACCTGACAAATTAGATGTAAAAAAACAAAGAGGCCAAGGATGAATGACACTATCACTGGAACCACTGTTCGAACAGCGAAAACATATTCCGAACAGTGAAAACATATTCCGACTCTGCTGCTACCTTATTAAATGGGCAGAATATAGGGACTCATCAGGGGGTTGTTAAGGTGAGCTACAAGCTGGAGAAGAAAAATAATAACCAAAACCTTAACAGAGCCCAATGTTGCAAGATGACCCCAGTCGCCTTCAAACAAAAGCTTATGGCACCCCACCCCCGGGACGACAGCTGAAAAAAGAGACCAATACAACTAAATCAGAATTTAGAAAAAGGTAATATTATTGATAAAGCCTAGTTCTTGACATTGAAGTTGAACATTACTAGCAATAGAGCATTTCATACCGTAGTCAAATTTATTGTAGTTTGTGTTTTGATACCAAGCATCTAGGCGACATTTCCAAATAAAGAAGATAATCTTGAATAAGAGGATTTTCCAGGCTTTTTGAAGGTGACGCTTAACACAATCATCTTGAAAGATACATCGAGGAAAACCAATAGAATGGTTAGGAAGGAAAACTTGGAGAGATTGACACCATTTCCAAATGTGTTGAGAGAATGAGCAATCCCAAAAGACATGTTGAAAAAAGTCATCCGCTTTACAAATGGGACATTTAGGATGATCAATTCCTAAAAAAAGAAGCATATGTCCGAGGGGAAGACCTTGATGAACCAAGGACCAAAAAAAGAAACGGTGCTTAGGTTGGGCCTTGGAAGTCCAAATCCGACGAAAAATAGTTTTCCATTGGTGGTCCTCAAGATGTAAACTCCAATGTTTATTTAGAGTGGAGAATTGAAAAACTTGCACATGAAACCAAGATTTGGCTTTAGAGATGCGTAAAGAGCGAAGAGGGGAACCATCAGGCCAAAACCAATCATCATACCAAGGAGTATTAGTGTGCAGCTTATGCACAGCAAAGTTGGAAAGAACTTGCTCTATGTGTTGGTAAATGATAATATCTTGTCTTTGAAACCCCCATTTAACTTTCGCATGTGTCCAAGAGAGGGTAGGAGAATCATTTCTAATAGTATATAATTGATCAATATGGTGGAGATTGTGTGGTCAGGAAAATGATTGGCCCTATGAGAAAATTCAACATAAAGACAACCTCCATTCTTTTTAAATATAGGGGACCACTAGATCGAGTGAGTCGATAGAGATTGCAAGCTCATCTAGGAAGGTCTCCATTGCAACAAACCTCTAAGGTGGCTCCAACACCGCCAAATTTGCTTGAACCAGAAAGAACCTTTGATCTTTTGAGAGTCTTTACTAATGATCCAATTGCTCCAATGAGTATTTTGCCATCTGTGGTGAATACCAAGACAAGAGATATTATGCCTAAAAAGGATCTTCCAAGCTTCATCTCCTTCAATACACCGAGTCACCCATTTGGAGGCCAAGAGAATACTTTAGTGCTCAATAGAGGCCTAAGCCCCCTTGTTCTTTACTTAAAGTGCAAGTGTCCCAAGCTACTCGATGAAAAGCTTTGTGATCATCCTTATCCCCCCAAAGGAAATTCCTAAGAATGTTGTTAATGCATTGAAAGGAAGACTTGGAAGGAGCCATAAAGGAAGAGTAATAGACATGAGTGGAGCTCAAAATATGATTAACTACGATGAATCTACCTGCAAGAGATCAGGGTTTAGAAGCCCATTTCAAAGCTTTATGTTTCACCTTTTCCACCACATTGTTCCATATGGTAGTGGGAGTAGCAAATAAAGCAATAGGGATGCCTAAGAGGGTGAAATTATCAATAGGAGATAGCCACTTGATATCAAAATGATAAGTCCAAGGAGGCCTAGGAGAGAAGCTAGATCAGATGGCTTGCATTTTGTTCCAATTGATCTTAGCTCCTGAGGCTCTACAGTAGATATCTATGCAGTGCGAGGCAGTGTTAAAATTATTATGGTCCTTGATCAAAGTGATAAAAGTATCATCTGCAAATTGGCTGTAAACAAGATCCTGTTCTTGTTGTGGAAGAGAGATACCTCTTAGCCGCATAGATTCATTATGAGATCTAAGAACAGCTCCAAGAGCATCAGCAGCTAGGATGAAAAGATAAGGGGCTAAAGGGCATCCTTGTCGAACTTATTTTTGAAGCTCAATGACCTTAGAAAAGGATCCATTAATGCAAATGACTGAAGAGGCCTTTGACAAAACAAGATCGATATGTCTCTCAAAAACATTACCTAGGTTATGGTGTTTGACTATACTTTTTAAAAAAGACCAATCAAGCATGTCATAAGATTTAGCAAAATCAAGCTTAAGAAGAATGGCGTTTGATTAGTGGAAGAAGCCCAGTGCAAGCCCTCAATAGCAGTAACAACATTGTCTAAAATATACCTGCCTTGAACAAAATCGGTTTCCTCTTTGCTTATAAGATGAGGAAGAAAATGTTTAAGTTTATTAGCTATAGCTTTGGCAACTATTTTATAGATGACATTTAAAAGAGTGATAGGGCACCAATTACTTATACTCATACGATCTCTTGACTTGGGGAGAAGCTTAATAATACCAACATTAATCTGCTTACCAAAGGATCCTTTCCTAAGAGCTTCCTTATACACACTATAGACAGTGTCTTGAAGAGTAGGCCATAATTTCTTAAAAAATTCTGTGGGAAGGCCATCCATACCAGGGGCTTTACCATCGTGGAGTTGTTGAAGAGCATTACCAAGATCCTGTTTGGAAAGAAGAGAAGCATCACCAAAGATGGAGCGATTAAAAGGTGTAATAGCTCCTAAACAAGTGTTAACTGCACTGGGGTTAATCGCCTCTTTTCGAAAAGTTCGAGAGTAGAATTCAAAGAAGGCCTGTAAAATGTCATCCTTAGAGATGAAGATATTATCTTCGACTTGAATAGCTGGAATTTTATAAGACAGGTTCCCCCCTTTGAGGAGACGAAAAAAGCCATTAGTAGCCTGGTCACCCATGTGAAGCCAAGAGAGACGAGCACGGAGGTGAGCACCTCTAGCTTCATAGTGATCCATTATACGTAGGTTCTCCTTGACAAGTTTCAAACAACTAAAGTGAGCCTCAATAGCTTCATCTTTATTAATGGTATTTTGAAGTAAGGAGATTTCTTTATGAAGGTTGGACTTGTGAGAACTTAGTCGAGAAGCCACCAATTTACCTGCATGTTTGGAAAACCGTTGGAGGCGGGTACAAGCCTTAGTCCACCAATCAATCCAACCATCTTCACCAAGGGGTTTAAGATGAAAATTCCATATTTTCATCAATAGAGAGCAAAGGGAGTTACTATGAAGAAAGACAGTGTTAAAAATATAAAGATCGTTAGAAGAGTAGGAGTTCCTAGAGTGGGAAAGAGACCAATGAATAGGATAATGATCTGACAAAACCTGTGTATAATCTGCTTGGACAGGGGCACCGTTGGTAGAAGCAAAATAAATAAGGGGATTAGTAGATAGATAAACTCGATCCAATCGAGAAGAGATGTAGGAAGCACCATGTCTAGCGTTACTCCAAGTAAACCAGTTAGAAGTACTAGAAGAGGAATAGTTTTCATTAGCTTCTTGCAACTTTAATTGACATTTCAACGAGAGCCACTCAGAAAGCTCCCTATTATCTAAACCACCTCTTTTGTCCTTCTAATTTATCCTTTGGATGCTCAGTCATGTTAAAGTCCCCTGTTATAATCCATTTAGCTTTGGGTAAATTGCGCCTAAGCCAATTCCACAAGAGCTTCCGATCAGTTGAGTGACAAAGAGCATAGATGAAGACAATCCCTAAGATCTCATTAGCATATCATAATTGAACCCAACTACAATGTCCTAAATTATCACAACCGTGATCAAGAACAGACTCCTGCCACTTATTATGGAGAAAAATTATAACCCCCCTTTACCATGTTCATGGTGAGTAGAAACATAAGAACTATTGGGAAAAATGCTCTGGCAGCAAGTTTGAAGATTGAATCCTTGGATTTTAACTTCTTGAAGACAAACAACGTCAAAGGAATGTCTCTGAATATAATCTCGAACTATATATCGTCTACGAGGGTCTGAGAGACCCCTAACATTCCATGAACAACACTTCATTGGGTTTGTGTAGAAGAAGGAGGATCTTCCTCAACTACCAATGCCTTAAAAGAATTCCTAGATTCAAAGTTGTTAACTAGAAGACATCGAGCACTTGTTCTTTTGTTAATGGACTGGCTAGCACCAGTTGATGATTGATGCCCTTTAGGGAAAGCACTAAAGATAGGGTTATCTCGTGTGACTAAGGCATAAGATTTTTAGGTAACACGCTCCCAGCCACTAGTAGTGTCTTTTGGGGCCCCTTCATGGTTAAGAGGAGTCTTAGTGGCATCAGTATCTTCGACTCTCATATCTTCCACGTCGGATACCTTAGAATCCGAAGAAGGAGATTTAGTTAAATGAACCTCGACAGTATCCTTGCCTATGTCCTGAGATATGTTTTGATTTTTTAGTTCTTCACTAACTTGTTCTGCTAAAATTCACTCAGCTTCAAGCTTAGCTAATAACTTTGGACATTGAGCTTTACAGTGGTTTGGATTGAGACAGAAGTAACAACGGTTAGGAAGTGTAAGATATGAAATTTTTTGAACAAAAGTCTTTTCTTTCACATTAACTTCCAGTGAATTAGGACGTGGCTTTTGCATATCTATTTTAATGCACACTCTTCGAGTTGGTCGTGGACAGAAACCTGAAAAGGCTTCCATACCAATGACTTCCCCAACTTGTGCAGCAAGGATATCAATATGGAGAGAAAAATGAGGAGGTAGTCCTGGAAATTCAATCCAGACCGGCAAAATACTTTTACTTGCTTTTTCAGGATCGAAATCCTCCTTCCAAGGTTGAAGGACTAAAAAGGATCCATAAACATCCCAAATTGATTGTTGTTTCACGAACTTTGCCATCGCCTTAGTTTCAAAAGCGAATAGAAAAAAGCCTCTCGTAAGATTGGAAGCTAGGGTTATTCTAATATTACGGGGTTCCCAAATTTTTTTAACCCAATCCTGGAACACTGAGGTAGGAGGAATCTTACCAGTGAAGAAACCAATTGTGTAAAGGTGAGTAAATGTTTGCACAGTTTGATCAAAGATGTCTTTAGGGAAATCAAAACGTATAATAGAATCATTAGCATCCATGTTGGTGGGGCTATTAGTAGTAGGCGGTGAGTCAATGTTGGAGGATTCCATTAATTTACGTTTTTTTCCTTCAACATCCAAGCAAGAAGACAAAACCGATTGGGTCATGTAGACCCGTTGGGCTTAACCCTAGCCAATTCAGAAAATCAAAAAGAGAATTTTTTTTTTTTAAAAAGAAAGAAACAAAACACAATGGAACAAACTCACCTGGTGCTTATTAACATAGGCACTGTAGAAGGTGAAGGGTCCCATGTGCAATGCAGCAAAATCACGTTCAAGTGCTTAGCACAAGGAGCAGTTAGAATCCATCGTTGATTCATTTTTTTATATGAGTCATGGGCTCAGAAAAACGTGAAATCAAGGTGGGCCTTTAGATCTGAAAGTTTGACTTGAGTCTCTCAAATCGTAGTGCTGTTTACGTCCAGGAAATGCTCTGCGGACTCACCGAATCTCTATTCTGCCCTTCGTCACAGTCCTGCTCGAGCGTAGAGATTTGCGTTGATTTCAGGTCTTGAGCGGCTGATATTGCGTTTTATTTCCACCGGACGACATAACTGAGTTAAATTGAAAGACCAAAAACTTGTGATCTCTGTGTATCTTGCACCAATGGTCACCGCAGACGAACTTCGCAATCCGCCGCAGTCTGTGTAGACAGGGCGAACCGAACCGAATTTCCGCAGTATCAGACCATATGCTGATGACCAAATTTCAGTCTAGGAACTCATCAGTCTATTTTCACTTGTTCTCTTCTTTTTAAATCACAAAATTGTGCGTTTCTCTCCGTCTATTTTGACTTCTCTTCTTTTCAAATCCCAAAATTGTGTATTACATAGATAACACATACATGGGGATCCATTTTTTAAGACACATATAACTTACCAATGTCACATAACCAATCAATGTCAATTGTCAATTGCTACTTTAAAAGCTAGAGATACTACACGAGTTTTTTTTTAATTTTTTTTTATTTTTTACACCTTTTGTTCTTCTAACAATGTAAATGACCTTGTGTTCTTCGGACAATGTAGATGATAAGGTACTATAAATGATTAGGGAGTAGTAACTTAATGATTAGGTACTATAAATGATTAGGGAGTAGTAACTTAATGATTAGGGAGTAGTAACTTACATCACAAGGGGAAACTTTGCATAAAGTTCTCTGACCATTAATAGGTGGCTCCATGACTTTCTTTGGGCACAAGCCACAGGAACCTAGATCTGATAAGGAAAACCATTTTTGAACTTCACATGGTGGCCATCAAATTCTTGCAATAAGCCCATGTAGAGGTGAAGGAATGGGTGACCTGAAAGGTTGGGTTGGTGCTTTGTAGTTTTGCAACCTGGTGAGTTATTCCCACCTTCCTTTAGGTTTACCACCATTCAATATTGGTTGAATGTATATTGACTGTGGTGGGGTCAGATTACCTTTAAAACTATAGTATGGGGTTGCTACTTTAGGAGCAATGTTTGATTGGAGTGTCCCTCACTATTATATTCAATCATTTTAAGATTGAGGTTCCATGTGACATCATGCCCAAGTCATAGAAATTTGAGAGGCTACTAAAGTAGGTGTTGCATCATGGTGAGATACTTTCAAAATAGATAAAATGAATAATTGTTTATGCCTGATATTTCTAGAGGGATCTCTTAGAGAAGAAAAAGGAAATCTTAATCAAATTATCTATTTAATTAAAGGAATAAGTAGTTGTAGGGGTTATCATCTTGGGACACATAGTGGAAGGAGGGGTACTATTTAATGGAAAATATTAGCAAGTTATAAATAGAAAAAATGAGAGTAAGATCAACAATTATGAATATTACTATAGGGAAAGCCTCCACTACAATTGTGATGCTTTATGCATTGAGCTAAACAAGGAAGTGACATTCAAAATCTGTAGCATATTGTACTCGTACTTGAACATTTACCACTGGCCTACATCTTTCCAATTCTTTTGATTTCTAGGCTAGTAGTTTCTTCCTTTTCACATGTTGGTTTACTCTTTGATTTATTCATGTTGTGAATTCAAATTTAAATAGTATTTTAAAAAAGATAAATGAAAATTATATATTTTTCCTACTAGAATTCAAATTTTATTTATTCTTAATGTGAGACTTTCATAGAACTTAAAGTAGACCTTTATAAATTACAACTTCCCACCAGACTTTATAACTCAGAATTTCCAAATTAAGAGTCTTCCAACAACCTAACACCTCATTGTTCATTAGCCTTGTTTTATGGATGATGTTAATGTTACAACATTTAGCTCCCCACATAATAAATTAACTAAGTAATCTAACTTTGAACTTTAAGCATTCCATCTTACATCATTTTATCTTTATATTATTTTTTAAACTATGTGATGAGCAGCGAGGTACCCCTACACTCAACCATACAAATCACAAGCATTTATGCACAATCTAATCGAATTCTTTGTATGGAACTAGTTGTGGCATCTAGATCGCTATGCTTTGATCACAGTTCACTATCTTTCCACTTGGACTAGTGGTAGCTATGTCATGTATGGTTTAGTCCAAAGTGAGGCATATGATGTTATTCCTAATTCTATGTTACTCCTAAAAATAGTAAAGAGATGAATTAATTTAAACTAATGGACAATAGAAAGTAAAAATCTAACTAGCCTATGTGTGATGAGTATCCGCACTTAATCATCCATACATGTCTTGGATTTGGTGAGACTACTTCTAGGATTGCCAAGTGTACGTCACTAGTTGTGCCAAATGATACACTTCTAGATTACCAAGTATCTACACTTAAATGTTCGTGATTAAGGCATACGTATTCCACTTAATAATAGGAACAATAAATTTCAATAATTGAAAATATTTAACTAAAGGAAGTAGTAAATAATTAATAATTAAAAACAACAATAATCTAAGTGGATGCTACAATGATGGGAGTAATCTCGATCTTTATTGCCAATCATGAAATGTGTCCAAGTATGTCACACTTGAAAAAATGTGCCATATGATTACAAACATCACACTACGGGCATGCACTGTGATAACAAACTTTAAAGAGAAGAAACTAAAAACTAAAACTATCTCCTACATGCTATTGACTACTTCCCATTCGAGTGCCTACGTGTCATATTTATAGGAAAACCGAGATGAGGCAACGTCGAGTATTCGATGTTGCTTATTAACTTTGACGTTGGGTACGCAATATCAAGGCTTGACAATGGTGTCTCATCACTATGCTATATATATTTTAAAAAAATTTAATGCACATGCTCTTTTTTTGGGAAAAATGCAATGATCTACTCTATGCAATAAGAAGTAAATAGCCTAAGGAGCTCCAATTGAATGAACAAATAGCTTTTCAAAGTGATCAAAATGGGTCAAAACACTTTATCATGTTAGTCCTCAATCATTTTCATTTTTACTAATCAGTTCAATTATAAAAATCCTATTAGGTTCAAACATGAGCCCATAAGATGATAAATACTCTTCACTTTGTACTATTATCATGAAACTAAGATGATGTTAACAACTTATGGCTGTACATGAGAAAGGAGGAAATCAACATTCTATCATTGGTTGTAAGTTAAAATCCTCTCTAGTACACTACAAATTGCTTGGATTGAATGGTCTACACACAATTTAGCTAGGTTTGCAAACTTTGAAGATAACTCAAAATTAAGCAACCAACCCATAAATGCAATTGAAGGAGGATGTTAAGGGATCATTTCAACTTCAAAGTTACCACTAAGCAACTTACAATAGGATTAAAAGGAAATGGATTAAACAAAATATGACTCTTGAAGCTTTACCTTAAGGTTTCCATTCTTGAACTCATCTAGCAAAGAATAAAGTGAATAGTGGAAGAACTGGAAAGCATGTTTGTAATTCATAAAGGATTCTGTACAAAATTCATGCATCAAGTTCTAATATCTTTTAGACTAACTCTTAAGCATCCATATATATGAATGCCAACCTAAGTCTTTATGCCTTGCATCCTTCTATGACATGAAATCTAAATACTAAGAAATGTCATTAGCATGAAATGCATATGATAAAACTATATTATATATATATATAAGTAATTAAATTATTGGTCAACTAAGTATCCATAAGGAACATTACTAAAGAAATGCTTAAGGTTGAATGCATTGAAGTTTTAATTGAACTTATTAGCTCGAAGATTAGCTATCTTACACACATCAAAAACTATAATGTCTATTACTTCTAATGTTTGTTAATATGAACATTCAGGTATTTTTTTTCAAATTTTCTATATGAAATTTTATGTTATGCTGTTCTAGTTATAGCCTCAACAAGAGGGTGTAGCATAATTCTAGCTTTACAATTAGCCTTAAGTATCCATGTGTTTCAAATTTTGTGGTTTGAGAAGCAATCTCTTTTATCAATGTATATATCATTACTATAATAAATTGTGTTGATGTTTACTAGTTGGACCATAAGAATCTCGTTAATATCCTTATCTTTATCAACCAATGTTGAATCATCACATAGAAAAGTCTAATTATTGGATTGTTGAAATGGTGAAATATCTTTGTACTAGTAAGACTTTATAAGCTTGATAATACAGAGTAGAGTAAGTATGAACATTTTGCTTTATACAAAGCAAAGGACTATCCGTTATATCTGGGCCTCCTTTTAGTACATACATACTTAGACCAAGTTCAAAGAAGCCAATAAAAATTTTCATTTCTTCTAGGTTTAGAATAATGTCACAATAAAGAAGCCAAGTTGAATGTTAATGATTTCTTCTAGGTTTAGAATAATGTCACAATAAAAAAGTTTCCTAAAAATATTTGCCTATTTAGATTGACCCTTAGTTAGAAGTAAAAGCTTTGAAAACTCAAATTGAAATAAACCTTCTAACCAACAGTATGTGATAAAAGCATGTGATAAGTAGGTTTTATACTTACAACTAAGACATTTGCATAATAGGTAAATCTTGGGTATTACTTTAGTTGTAATTGAACATCTTTAAGTGAAACTAACACTTGTATATTAAATCCAACTAATTAAATGAGTAAGTAAGGCATTGTTCACGTAGTTAAAGCATGTGGATTGTGATGTGAAAGTCATATGTTTAATCCCAAGGAATATGCTAATTTGAAATTGTTATTTTCCTTTATAATATTTCTATTATATCATGTTGGATATAGAGATCTTAGGGTGTACCTATTTTTCCCTTATTTCGGGTTCCAACACCCCATGTTGGATATATAGATGTCTTGGTGTTTAGCTATAGTCAAATTATCTTTGATTCTAACACCTTCCCCCAATCTAGTTGAATCAAACTTCCAATTTATGGAATTGTTTATGCATTCAAGATTTTACATACATCAAGATATATGACATTAATTATGCTTTTTAAATCCATCAAATAGGTATGAGCATTATTTTTAAACATGACCAAGCTTATTAAGAAAGGTGGATGATCTATCTTACTTTGACTATAAGGCTAAAAGGAGGAATCTCAATAATATTTGCTTCATTTATGAAGTGCCCTTGTTTTTAGATTATCAAACTTTTATCAGTATAATAAGATGTAGTGATTAATCTTTGAATAACATGTTTGTCACAACATAAAATTTTACATAGGTTTAATTATTTAATTTAATTTGTCAAATGTGTTTGAATAAGTTATTTTTTACATGAGTTAAATAATAGGATTACATAATTGCTTTACTTAAGTAGATACAATCTTCTTTTTAAAGCATTTTTTTGAATTTTTGTATCCTTTGTTTGTTTCTATTCTAGATTCTTACTTACAAATCTTTTTATATATTTAATAGTTAAATGTTCAAATTTAATTACCAATGGAAAGTTTTCTTTTGTTAGTTATTATGTCTTTATAAATATTTAGTTATGCATATTTTATTATATGTTATGCACATATGATTATATAACATTTTATTAATGGAGAATTTAGGACCCTATCCCTACCCAAGCCATATCAATTATAACTTGTTGTCATTAACCTAGAATTCTAAGTTTGTTTCCTCATTAAAACTAAATATCTCATAAAATAGTTTTATTAAGGAAGTGCCTTAAATTGAATTTGTACCTAAAATTTAACCTTAACAATGTTCCTAGGATGTTCAAAAACATTTGATCATTGGGTTACTAGAATTGAAGCTATGGTATTTGTTTTATGTATATTTAAAATTATCAAAAAATCCCACATAACTTACAAAAATGAAATAAAAACTATGATATGGGAGTACGCATGAATAGGTAACCAACATTATGTTAACTCATGTACTCTAGTGTATTGTTTCCAGTGCCTCTAAAACTAATTATCAAAAAATAACATGCATGAACATTTGATCAGGTTGTAAATAATGTAGGAGATCATTGTATACTTCTATAAATATATATTTTTTCTTTATAAAGTTTATTGATATGAGTGTAATTGTGAATCCTATCATAGGATGGCCTACATACACTATTAAGATTGTTACTACATAGGTGAGTTAGTAAATAGAGTGGTATATGAATCAAATTTATTACCATCATAATCTTGGTGACCTCGCTATTATGGTTTTTGGTTTTTGCATTGATGTTGTAGCATAATTTTTATTTCCCTTAGGTGCACAAATCTTTAATTTGACAAGTTATTGATCAAGGAGATAACATTGAGTAATATTAATTCCATGCACTTGATGATGGAATCTATTATTATGTTTGTGGCATTTATGGAGGAAGGGTATGTGTGCATTGTAGATAAATGAAGCATGCATGCTTACATATACCTAGAAATGTTTTGGATTGCATGTATCTCTTTTACGCTATAAATAGGCCCTTACCATTCCCTTACATTTCATTTTTAGTTGTAGGAGGCTTGATGCTCATGGTTGGAATAAGAAGAAAGAAAATAGTGGAAGTTTTGGAAGGAATAAGAAGAAAAAAGAGACTTTAAATTGTTATAGAAATTTTTTTTAACAAAGAGTCAAAAATCCTTACTATTAATAATAGAGAAAATTACATCATATTAAAAAATGTTTCCTTATAAGGATAGTCACACCTGTCGTCCAATACAAACTATTATTACAAGGTCATTAAGGCTAAGCATCCATGAACAACAAAGCTAGAAATAATAGGATAAAAAAAACACAAAACCAAAAACAAAGAAAAGGGGTGATTACACATAGTGCACAAAACCCAAACAAGGGTCAAAATTCCCAATAGATATAGGCCTCAAATTTGCACTAACATAACAAAACTAAACATTATTGTGCATCATCCATTTAGCACCTCATGGGGCCTAGCTTTCAATCACAAAGAAGCAAAAAGGTAGCCATAAGGATCAAGATCACCAAGACAAGAGCCATAGGGAAAGGATTAGTATATCGAACATGCAATAGCACCACCATTATTAACCTAAAGGTAGTCATCAGGATCAAGATCACCAAGACAAGAGCCACAAGAAAAGCATTAGTATATTAAACATACAATAGCACCTCCATTATTAACCTATTCTAGTTGTTCAAAGAGCTTTACATTTAGGCCTCCTTCCTTCCAAAGTAGGAGTGGAACAACCTCTTTGAACAAGTCATAATAGTATGCTTGAGTAGTATTCACCATAATCCCCTAATAATCCTATGGCATGTCAAACATAGATAGGGAGTTAATTGGATGACCTAAGTGGTAGCCCTTGATAATTCAAGAGTGTTGTCAAATATCCATGGGGTGTGGGATACCATTTGCATAAAAAAATGTTTAACCATTTGCCTATTGGGATTAGATTTAGGGTCTAAAAGGTGCTTCATAGATGGAGTAGGGATAGTGGAATATGCAGAGAAATGTGGTGAGTGGTTAAGTAAATGTAGTGGAGTGGGTGTGGTGGGATATCATGAGTTTGGTAATGGGGATGGAGAGGAATTAAGGTTTGGGAAAAGAGGAGGGATTATTAGTGGGATTTGGGGGATAGGGGTCTCCTCGAGGATCACAATCTTAAGATTAGTGTTGGATGGGATAGTCTAGCTCTCAATCCTCGACCACCATGCATGTGAGTACTATTAATGTGTAGTATCTTAGTCAGAATTCACATCCTATATCAAATCTAAAGTAGAGGAAAAAGATGAAGGTCATCATTAAGCCACCAAATAAAGGTGCTTACTTGAGTAATGTTGTGAGTGAAGGCAAAACGTTAATGTTGGCCACTTGTGGCTACTCTTTTGTGCTATTCTCATTGGTAAATTTGTCGTACATAGATGGAGTTACAACCCTCTTTGTTAGGGCCAGTTGTCAATACTCATTCAACACATTAGTCTCTTTAATCATCTAATGTCTTTCTAAGACCTCTAAAAGCCTTTTATGGGTTGGGGTGAGGCTATGCACTAACTTTTCCTTTATAATGGTATTTACTATTGCATCCTCTAGGAACTAGGAAATGTTAACTAAGAGATCATTTTTTTAAAAAAAAAGCAAAGCTATCCACTCATCAACCATTAAGCCTGTTGACATAAAGGAAACTTATAGATGACCTTTGCTATAAAGCACTAGGGTTATTCAAAGTTCTTTTTTTGTATGAGCCTTTATTCTTTGTTGGGAGGGCATTGTTCGCAAAGAACTCATCTAGGAAACCATACGTATCTAGGGACCCTTTTAAGAAGATGGATCCTTGTAGTGACAACCTTGTCACTACTGTCATATTCATCATCAAAATTGAAACTAGTTTTATCCCATGAGAGACACCTCCTCTATCTAAGTACTTACCGTTACCACATCAATCCTAGGCATCAACTCATAGAAGTATTCAAAGAAGCTATTCCATCATTTCTCCTAAAATAGTAGTTGACATTTCTTCTTTCAAATCTCCAAAGTATTTCTTGATTTTCTTAGCATGACCAAGTGACATCAAAATGCTCCTCGCTTGCTACAATGTCAAACCAGTCTTCCAAGAAGGTTGTAATCTTGGAAGTTAACTATTAGGGATTTATTATTGGGGAATTATTTAAAATGATTTGGTTTCAAGTATAATATATCTTCCATAAAAACACTACACAAGCCATGATACTTGCCATCCTCATAAGAAAGCACTTGTTTTATCTACTATTACATTCACTCTACAATTACTCACTTTCTTAAAATTCACCCTAACTACCTTAGTGAACTGATAGTAAATAAATAAGTGTTCCATTATTATCTTATGAATTGTAAAAAAATAAACTAGCTTAACCTATAAAACTTTAACCACCTAATTGAATCCCAGTTTAGGATTTCCTTACATGAAAGTAGCCAAAGAAAAACTTGGAGTTTTGGGTTGATTGGGATCCACCATATCTTTCTTCAAGTTTGATCAAGACATCCAAAGAGTTTTCCATGCAACTATTGAAATCTTACAATAAATCCTTGAGACCAAATTGAGTAGCTTCCCTCTATGATGTTATTATTATAATCATCTTGCACATATAAGACCTATAACCTTGTGTATAAATATTGAAACTCATGCATGATCTCCACCAATGGAAGAATCTAGTACCTTCTGAAAGAGTCCTAAAAATTGTAGTAAAGTGGTCTACCATTAGTCCCCTAGTCCTTTTGATATAGTTCATCATCCCATGCCATGTTTTTCTAGTTTGGTGATCTATTGATTTGTCCCACCTAATGTTCACCATTAGAAAGTAATAAGGCTTCACATAAAAAATAATCTTTTGTAGCTCCTTCCATGCTCACAAAAGGTGATGTGAAAGTCATAATATGCTAGTAGCTCAACCTAACCAATAATGTCAATATCTTCTTCAAAAATCTTTCATCTAGTTCAATAAATGGGAGGCTCCTCCTTTAAATTTCGAGGTTATCTAACCAAGCTTATTTTTAATCATTCTTATGAGACTTAAGATGATAAAGCCCTCAAACTTCTTTGGCCTAGTCACACTCTCTCAATTATCAAGTGTATCCTTTTTCTTTTCTCTATCCATTTCTAGATGAAATCCCGACAATGCCACCAAGAATATCAATCATTTTCATAAGTACAGGGATCATTGTGGTCACATATAGGGGATGACCTGCAATACCATCTTGGCCAAAATGATTTTACGAGCTAAGGAAAACAAAGCCTCTTTCCATGATGTTAGTTTTTCATAAATGCTTTGAATTATGTAGTCCTACATTTAAGGTCATTGAATGGCAGGGAAGATAGGAGTACCTAAGTAGTTATCTAGAAGGGATTTAATATTGACCTCAAGGATGTTGGCTATACTAGATACTCTTCTTTAACGAAAAATCAAGCCATACAATGCCAATTTTGACTAGTTAATTACCAACTCATACATATCCATGAAAGTCTAAATTCCCATTTGTAGCTTCATAAGCTTATGATTATGATGATGGTGTAATCTACATATTTTTGAATGTATCCATTCCATGAAAATAGATTTTCTAGTCCCACATGGCTTAAATATATGTCGAGACAATCTAAGATGATGCTGACTAGATAAGAAGGCAAAGAATCTCCTTATTTTGAATTCCATCTTAGTACATATCATTGGGATTACCTTTCCCCAAAATAAATAGCAAATTTGGTAGTGTGAAGAATAAAAGTGATTTGATCAATTCACCACTTACATAAGCTAAGTAGTTGCATGATAGGAATGACTTATTTCCAATTGTTGCTATCAAATGCTTTTACAATATCTAGTTTTACTACCACAATGTATGTCCACATATGGTGGGCATAATCTAAGTTTTCATGCATTGCATGGTATTTCTTCGACAAAGGAATCCTATTTATGTGGCTCTAGTCACCTAAGAAAGAATCATGAGGATACAGTTCACAAGTAGTTTAGAGTAAAAGTTGTACAAAACTAAGCATAGACTAATGGGATGATAATGTTCTTGTCCTATCATATGATCAATTTTGGGAATGAGAACTGGAAGAGTGAAGTTCAAAACCTATGGGACCTTACCTATGAATAGGATTATATTATAAGTATGTAGCATCTAAAGGTCAACCTATAGTTAAAATAATTGATATTTCATTGGTCAAACCATCTAGACCCAAAGCTTTATTATAGTTAACTTGGATGATCACCTCTTGTAATTCATTGTAGGAGGTTAGGAAACCCCTCTGATTACTGCTATTCACTTTTGCGTGTGTGGAAAAAATTCCCTCCAACTTTTGAAGATTGGATTTCTTATAAGAGTAGAGTTGTGAGAAATAATCTTGCATAATCTTCACATCTTGGTTTGGGTTTTGAACAAGTGTCACCTGCTACTGCATAGCTCTCCTACACAAAGCCATCATATGAAAAGAGTTAGTGTTGTAGTCCCCCTACTTTAGGAAAGTGACACATAATAATTACCTCTAATAAACTTCCTCTACATGAAGTAGTTGATTCAGTTGGGCCTAGAGATCATGGCAGTGAAGGCTCAAGCATTTTCCTTAACTACTTCAAATTAGTTCCTCCTAAATTTGTGGTAAGATGCACATAATCATCATGTGTAAAATCCTACTTTATTTTTCTAGTACTTTCCTCAATGTAGTAAGACACTCTTGTAGGGATTTTTCAAGATGAATATGATCTTTTCAAATTGCATCCATCTTTGTTACAACTGTTCCATAGATAACCAATTTTTCTTGAACTAGAATCAATAGACTAGTCAATTATTCACCACCCATTGTAGAAGGATTGAATAATGATTTAAGATAGACCATGGTTCCACCATCAATGATGGTGGCTCCCACTCAAAGGATCCATAGATACCTAACATTTGTTCAACCAAAAGGCTCAAACCTCTTGGTCCATGAATGGTCATCTCCAGGTGAATTTTCTACCTAATAATAATAGTTGGAATTATCCTAAGTCTTGTTCAAATGTTTATAGGATTACCTTTGCACTTATTAACACTATGTCCATGGTCCTCTTATTTATGCTTTCTATTGCATTAAAATTGATGAGTGGCGACGTACCCCTACACTCAACCATACGAAACGAGTGTAGCNACCTAAGTCTAAATTAACTAGCGTCAGCATCCATTCCCACTTACCGTACACATCCTAAACTATGCAACTGTGGCTACCAAATGCTAATTGTTACTGGGATCACCACACGTAATGCACATGCTCAAAGTGGTCGTACTGAGGCACCTAACTAGCCTAAGTGTGATGAGCAGTCGATTCCTTGACTAGCCGTACACATCCATAGATGCTTGTAATCAAGTCGTACTCATCCCATGTTCTAGGAGATAAGGGTGAGAGAATCTAATTGCGATGAGTAGCCGATTCCTTGGTTAGCCGTACACATTCGTCAATGCTCGTAACCAAGTTGTACTGATGCCGCGTTACTAGGAAAATAATAAATAACATTAAATAAAATCCCATTCCATGCATTGCAAGGTTTAACCACAAAGCTTGTCTTTATTGCTGTACACAACTTGCGTTCAGGTACAAAGCTGCTCGAATAAAGATCCGTTCACTTGGGGACTCCTACTATGGGCACATGGAAAAATTCTATCTCTGGAGTGATTAAACTACTAGAGCTTCGCTACTTCTAGCCTAGGATGATAAATGAGGGGAGTGCCACCTCTTATTTATAGATTTGGCAGCGGACCGCGATATCACATACGCAACATCGCAGGGGATGACGCGATATCGCGTACGCAATATCGCATGGGCCGCGATATCGTATGGGATGCGATATTGTGACGGCTGTAATATTACGTCTCATCAAAAATCATATTTCATAATATCTCCCACTCTTGTATAATCCATGGTGAAATATCACCATAGAACTTGGCTTCACCTTCCTCTAGGGATGACACATGGATGTTAACAAGAATGATATTTTATCATTTAGTTGATATGAACTACGGATCATGAGCAATGTACTCAATCTACAAACTATCTATGTAGAAGATCATCATTTTTGAGCTTCCCTCCTCTTGTAGAAAGTCAATTACTTGCCATATGTTTCTTCCCTCCATGTGTAGTATTTTCCACTTTTTTTCTATATACAGATAATATCTACTTCCATTCTATCTACAAAATCCAGAACTTCTCTAAGTCTTCTAAGGCTATTCACCCCATCCATATTCTAAGAAGTGATAATTATTTACTTTCCTTATGTAAGTTCTGGTTTGTCTACATGTTCAATTCAACCAGTGTGGATTGAACTCCATCTATAATATCCTTCTTCTTCAATCTTCATCATTGTTTTAGCTTTGGGGGGTGGTCCATTAAATTTTTTAGTAACTAATCTTGCACATCATTTCTTGAGCTTTTCTATGGTCCTTCATGTATTGGCTCTTCCATCATTTTTGAAAGTACCACATCACTTGACCTCTTCCTAAGAAAGCTTCTAATATCCACTTTCATGAATCCACTACCTTTTCCCTCTTCTTCATGTTGCAGATTTCTTAAGTTTTCTTACAAGATCTCCTCTATTGCCAACCTTCCCATAGTGGGGAAGGCCTTTCCCTCTACAAATTTTGTCTCCAACCAACTAATTTGCTAGATGGGAGCTTTCTCTTGTGAGTGAGAAAGAGGGATAAACCTAATTGATGGATCTATTTTCATAACCTTGATTGCACATGGTACCAAAGAATCACCAATTCTTGATTCTCCATTACGTTTTTTCTTGTCTCCATATATCCAATGTTTTTGTTGCAAATCTAGTTTTGGAAGGTTCCCCTTCTATTCCACCCCTCCTGCAGTATGTTGTGACTTGTTGTATACTTTGGATATTAACATTCAATGTGCCAAAACATCATATAGTATTTGCATTGATTTAGGAAGTTCTCCTAAACCACCATTTTCTTCAGGCTTTCATGGGCATCCTCTAACCAAATGCCATAGTAGATCTTGGAGTCTAGTGACATGTACATATGGATCTTGGCATTTATCAAATAGGATTTGGTCACTATGGGGTTATCCAAGGTAATTTTAACACCTCTAGGATTTTTAGAAATATTAACATTTCTCTTTATCACTCTTACATTGGTTTTATAGTCTTGTACTTTTTGGTTTATCTATAACATCTGATATTTTCTAATTTTAATATTAGTTTAGTATTTTGACATGAGACTTAATAATTGACATAATTGTACTTTGCATTTATTTTAATAAGTCTCAACTCCTTGTATTTATGATTAGTATGATATTTTATCTTTCTTTGTATTTTGATTATCATCTTATGATGCTAACGTTGTTATCTTTGGATAAGGACAAGATGACCATATGTAGGTTTATCTTTATCCTAGTTAAAGATGATGTTTATCTTTATCTTAGCTAAAGTTGATGTTTACCTTTAACTTGATTAAAGATTATGTTTATCTTTATCTTAAACCTATCAAATTTAATAAGTATGAAGTTAGAACTTTCTAGAAATCATGTACATGAATGTGTAATTTGGCCTTTAGAAGCAAGTTATGGATTTCTCTCTTAATTATCATTTTTCATTTGTGTCTTCTTCTATTTTTAGTTTTTTGATGCTTTGTGCTTAGGATCTCAAGAAGCTTGTTTTTCAATAGGGAATATCTCATTGGTTCATAATGGTAGTAGATATGTTCTTTGTTTCAAAATTCATTCTTAGGTCTAATGCTAATGTTTCTTCTTGATGCCTTTTATGATTCTTATAATTGGTAGAGTTACCTTAGATGTCAAATCTTCATGGATATTGGCTTATTTAGATGTGGAAAAAGCTACAAAAGATGCATATAGGTGTCACCTCAACACTAGTAGATACTCTTAACATGGTATGGGACATGTGTGAGGCTGAGTAGCAAATTAGTAGTAGTTAGTCTCAATGTGATATGGGATACAAATGAGGTTGAGTTAGGTGTCTTGGAAGTTGGCTTGTGCATGTAATCTTTATAGGTTCTAAGGAGCTTTCAATCCTAGATGAGACTCAAACCTAGTTAGTTTAGGAGGAAAGTGGAATTGGGCTTAGGATTGTAGTTAGTAGGTTACCTAACTAAAAAGGAGTAGTAGAGGTAATTGTGATGAACTCTATCATGCAATCTAGGTTCTAGATACTTTTTTCTTGGGGCATAGGATTGCTGCAAACCTATCAAGGTTAATTAGTAGCACAATTACTAGATACTACCATTGGAAACCAATAGATGATGATAACATTTTAGGATATTTGACTCTAGTTAAAAAGGAGTGGTAAAGGTAACTGTAGTGATCCCTATCATGCAATCTATGTTTGAGGTACTTCATGCTTGGGTCATAAGACATTGCAAACTTGTTGAGGTTACTTGGTAGCATAATGATTGGATACTACCATTGGAGACCAACAGATGATAAGGATGTCTAAGGATATCTGATGCTAGTGAAAAAGGAGTGGTAGAGGTAATTGTTGTGGCCTCTATCATACAATCTAGGTTTCAAGTACTTCCTACTTAGACCATAGGATTGCTGTAAAATTGTTAAGGTTACTTGGCAACACAATCATTGGATACTACTATTGGAGACTAATGGATGATGAGGACATTTTAGGATATCTGATGATAGTTTAAAAGGAGTAATAGAGGTGATTGTGGTATCGTTTATCATGCAATATAGGTTTTAGGTACCTCTTGCTTAGGCCATAGTACTATTGCAAACCTATCAAGATTACTTGGTAGCACAATTAGTAGATACTATCATTGGATACTAACTAATGATGTTTCAGGGTGTTTCATGATGAGCTAGTTGTGGGTAGGATAGAAGCGTAGATAGGATATCAAGGGGTCTTATGCTTTGTTTATGAATTCAATAGTATGATCTAATAGTTTGTTGTATCTATGTTGGCCAACTTCAGTAATGCCTTAAAGGGGACAACAAGGTGGATTTGACTATTTAGAGAGCACTAAATCTTTCTAAATGATGATGCATGTAGGTGAAGCTAGTACAAGTGCTAGAAGTATAAGGATGAAGTAACTAGTACAACACGATGGCTAAAGATTGAAGGATCTAATTGGTGGAATTTTCTATGTTGTTGTAATAATTGCATCCATGTTGTATAAGGGTTGATTTTATTTTTCTTCTAATAATAACAATACCCCCCTTGATCCCTTTCTTCTATTATAATTAATAGAATGATTGGAAGAGCATAATGCTTGAGTATGTTTGCTGGTTTGGGATTCTAAGTTAATTAAGGTAAATTAAAAGAATTACTAAGAAAACTTTTGGGGTGTGATAGCAATAAACTTTTCAAATAGTTTTCCAATGAATAAAAACACTTATCTATCCCACAACTTCTTTGGGAATCTTAGAATTCAAATCTAAACAAGAAAATGATGCACAACTTTGTGTTGTTCATTTTCCTTCAAAGACATATTAGGGACCCATTTCTCAACAAAAAAAATATTTTCTTTTAAAAGGTCATAATCCATCGACCAAGAGTGCATTCATGGCCTACTATAAATTGAATGAGAAAAAAGCATTTTTACCATTCATTGGCATTATTTTTAGGACATAACTTGACCATAGTTTATGTGCCCATTGAGTGATTTACTCTAACATTAGAACCCAACTGAAAAAAATCCAACCAAAGTATGAGCATACCTATGTGCTTGCCTTTGTGAAATCTACTCTGGTATTGAGATGTAGAATATGTTCTCCTTCTTCAATACTTTTAGATCTACTTTTGCTTGTTGTATTACTTCATCCTTAGAGAGATCTTTTGGGTGTTTGTTCTATGCTACAATAATCCCAACACCACCTTTTCAAATGATCATTTGAGGATATTCATAACCCTAGATCTAACAATCTTGAAGCCTTGTGAGGTCACCTTTTGATTCTTCTACTCCTTTGATCTTCACCTCTTTAGATTCTCCTTATTCTTCTATCCTATGCATTCTTACCTATCTTTTAGCTCATCCTACCTTACACCTAAGCCTGTACTATCTCAACCTCTCATGGTTGCATATCCCTTACCCTTACTTGAAGACATAGTCATCTCTCCCAATTACTCTAGAAATTTTGTAAGAAGGCTTATCTAACTTTTCGAGCCATGATTCTATCCTATTTTGTTGTGGATTTTGTACCTACTTTTTGTCAATTGATTCCTTGGTATTATTTTATTATTTTGACTATTAGGCCAAGATTCTATCTAATTATTGTCATTTTGGGTTTGTTTTATTTAAAAACTATATTGAAATTCTATCTAGTTTATTTTAAATAGCTTTTGTAAATTTTATAGCATATCTAAAAACTCTATTTAATGTGTTGCTTGAGTATTTTATGATTATTTTGGATTAGTCTTTGATATATGATGCGATTTTACATTAATTTTGTGGAATTTTAGTTCTTCATCATCATGATTCTAGCCTTGTCCCAACAAAATAGAGTTGACTATTTTATGGAATTTTTGTTATTTTCAAAAAATATTTAGAGATGAAAACATGAAATAAAACAAGACATAATATTGTATTTGTGATTGAGTTTTGTTCAATTGGTAGTGCAAACTAAACATTTTTGAAATACCCTCATCTACATGTAACAATGGTAATGTGTTTCTTAGCAGATCCATCTCATGGAAACAAGAGTTGATATGAATTTCCAACCTTGGATTTTGATTCACAAGTTCATGTACAACTCAAGACTTAATCAAGATCATGACACTGCGTAATTAACTCTAATGATATATGGTGAAACATAGAAAAGATATGTTCTTCTAAGCTATCTATCATGTTAGTTGTTAAAGATGTTAGTAGTGAGGCTATTGCCTAGAT
Organism: Gnetum montanum; assembly: GCA_015680685.1. NCBI lineage: Eukaryota > Viridiplantae > Streptophyta > Gnetopsida > Gnetales > Gnetaceae > Gnetum > Gnetum montanum. The sequence continues at coordinate 56,303 of MNCI01024469.1, read as the reverse complement.
CTAATCATTAAAGGCTCAATTTAAGTCACTTAGGAATATGATGCTCGTAGTGAGGTTATACCAAGACTTGTTGGTTTATTTTCAAAATATACCAAGACATATCATTTATAGATTTCTAGATTAAATATAAAGTATTTGGAATTCTAAAAAATTTTATTAGATTTTTGGATTTTGAAATATTTAATTAAAATCTTTGCTTAACCCATATCCTTAAACTTTTGGCTTGATCTTATATGCTCTATAGATAGGAGAAAAAAAATACTCTTTCTTACTAAAGGAGTTTTAAGTCTTTCTACATTTGAATATAGAGAGCCCAAAGAAGTGAAGGAAAACCCAGAAGAGAAACCTATCATGGAAGATGTCAGTTCTCTAAATGGTAATTGAAAAATAATTTTTGTACACTTTGCATTTTTGTAAACTATAAAATAGGTAAAAATTTTGGATATTTGAGTAATGTATTTATTTTTAAATAAATAATAGAATATAAAAATTGAAATTTAATCTTTATTACATCCAAAGATCCATAAAATCTATTGGATAGAGGTTACATTTTCACGAAAAAGAAAGATAGACTTTGCATATTGACTAAGCACTAATGGGGGTAATAAAAATAAAAAATAAAAGTTTTTTGCTACAAAATTTTAAACTTATCTCAAATGGATGGTCACAAAATAGAAAAGAAACACATGTAGCTCATCTTCAAATGCTTTTAACCTACATAATCTACAAGTGTACTTTTTAAAGGGGAGTTAAATGCATCTTCCACTTTTAATTCTAAGATGATGTGAACTTAGGTAACGCTTTTTGATGATACTCTAATAGTTGATTAGAATAGTAGTTGAGGGATAATGAACATTTGTTTCTAGTTTATTAAGTCTAATTTGAGGTAAATGAAATTATTTCTTACCTTTAAAATTATATTACAATTATGTTAACAAACTCCACTTAAGTAGCTAGTGAATATGCTTAGTGAATATTTTATTTTCTAAACCGTTTCATTTCCTAAAAATACAATCCATGATCTCATGAATCCTCATAAACTACTCTAGAAAATTTTTCTTGTCTTACGTTATGTAAGCTATGAGTGTATGTAATGAACTGGTACATGGACTCTACTTCTAAAAGTGATAAACCACATTCACATGATGAAATTGAGTAAGCTATTTGCATGTTCACCTTTAACTTATTGAGAAAAAACTTTTTTTTTACACTTTTAATATCTTTTCAAAGTTTGGTGTCAGGTTTGGATTCCCAAACAACACATCCATCCAATACAAGAGGATAGATAATAGTTTAAAAATTTTATTTTCTAACCTTCCAAGCTTAGAGTTGTAAATCATTGCACTTGCTTTTGAAGCATACAAAGTCTTGAAATCTCTTGCTATTCTTTCTTTGATGCACTTCCCTCACATGTAATTATTCAAATAAATGTGACTAAAATATTTAAAAGAATCTACTCTTTACACATTGAACCCTCCAAAATAATATTTATAACATGGATTTCTTGTACCATAGAACATCAATTTTGTTTTATCTACATTCACTAGAAGACTAGATAAGCAATAATAACCTTATAAAATTTGCAACATATTTTGTATACCTTCTATAAGAGTGGAGATTAGGGCAAAATTATTTGCATTTAAAAGAAGATTTACTACATGTGATCCAATTTTGATACCATGACTATCTTGCTTGTTATATAACCATTCTTGCATTTCATTAATAAAAATGCCAAAGAGAGTTAGAAAAAGTGAACAACCTTGGTTAACTACAATTTTTCTTTGAATTTCTATTTATAATTTCAATAATTTCTTACTCATACAATCTTTGAGTTACTGCAACAAAATCTAAAGGAAGGCCAATTTTATACAATTGCAACCATAGATTTATGTAAAACTTACTTGACATATTGTCCTAACCTAGTTCATGTTAGCCCAAGAACTGATTCTCTTTTCTACCAAAGTTCCTAACAACTAGGCAAAAATATTACTCACAATGATCATTTGATAATTGTTCAAATTATTTTTATCCCCCTTTTTATATTAGAAGACAACTTTACTAGTTTTTACATATTAATCTAATCCTTGATCCATTGTTAAATTAATCTATATTAAATTTCTCTATGGATAGCAGGTGTTGTTAACTTTAATAATTCTGCATATAAACCATTTGAATCTATAGCTTTGCTAGATGATAGCTTTTTAATATCCTCTACAAGTTTTTAAAGAGTAAATTAGAAAAGTTTTTGTTATATAATAGCATTAAAACAATCATATTCTCCTCTAAATAGTTAATTAGGAAATGAGTAAATATCTTGAAAAGAAAAATTAAATGATAAAGAGGCTTTATGATCAAAATATTATCAAAACTTGTTAGAGTTTGGTTTTACGTTGATTGGATAACTCTAATTACCTAAGGATATAAGTCCATAAGAAAACTTAACATGTTATATATCACATTAAAAAATTCATAACTCTTAATGATATGTATCATTCTCCTTAATTACTTATTTGGAATTCTTTGCAATCTCTTCTAAACTTGCTTGAACTTCGGCTAGTTCATTGGGAACTTAGCTTATTTCATTTTTATGAGTTATTGTCTTAATTCTATGGACTTTACAAAATATTGATTCTTAAGTATTTTTTCTTTTTAACCATCTTAACCTTTCAGATGAAATTTTCTTCTCACTCAAGAAACTAGACTAGCCTATGTGTGACACATCATGAACACAAGAACTAAAAATATATTCATCATCAAGAAAATAACACATTATGGAGTACCAGTATGAGGAATAGATAAGGTAGACTTCATTTTAGAAATCAAAGAGGATAATTCAAGGAATTAAGCTTGGACTTCAAATAGGACAATAATAGGGGAAGATGGGCATTTAGTGATATGTTGAATAACATCAGAAATAATAACATCAGCAATAATAATATCAGTTGATGCTTCTGAAGCAGGTAGTGATAAAACGTCTAATTCTTTTTATAGCATAGTGGACTTTAAAAAATCCATTTCTTTTCATAATAATATAAGATCTTCTTGATATGCAGTAACTTCACTTTCTTTAGGACTTAACTTTAATCTATATTCTTTAATGAATTGACTTGTTGCATGCATGTGTTCCTTGACTTCTTGTTGTTTGCAAAGCTTGATACTCACTGAAAAGTTCTTGATTGGTGGTATGATGATTGATAAAGCTAAATTTAATTTGGCTACAATATCATAGATTTGATATTGTAGCATAAGCTATGTCATTGCATATGCCATATTGTAGGGTGTGTGCCAGCCTACAAATACAACACTTAGGTGCATGGATTTGCAATAGATTTTATTATATAGTAGTGAAACTCTTTTAGTTTATTTTCATGAATTTAGTCTTTAGCACTTAAAAGTGTATGCTTGTATTGTGGTGTTGAGTGATTGTACAATGTCTTTATTCGAGTGAATTGTACTTGGATACAATTCATGACTAACAATAAAGATTGAGATTTCTTATCATCATTGTAGCATCCACTTAGTTTTCTTTTTATTTACTTATAATAATTGTTCCTATTTTCCTTGATAATTTACTGTACAAGCACTTTCTTTTACATGTTAAAAGTAAGTGGTATGGATATGATTAGTTTCAAGCACTAATTGTAGTTATCTAGAACCCAGTAGTGTTATCACTTGGTACCCCTAGTAGTGGCATACTTGGTAATCCCCGTGATGACTACATGAGTCCAAGTCATGTAAAATAGATCAAGACTAGATATCCATCATCATAGGATAAAATAAATTCATTTATTGTTTTACTTAGACTTAGAAACTATTTCCATTTCATCATGTTCAGTAATAATGGTCCAACAATATCAGTTATCATATGCCTCATGGTAAGCTAAACCATACACATAGACTTCACTAGCTTCACGTGGAAAGACAATGGTCTCAAACTTAAACCAATTACTAGCATATTCACATTGACTTGTCCATGGATTATGATCTAGTCATGCATGAATGCCTATGACTTGTATGGTTGGGTGTTGGATTGCTCCACCATTCATCATTGGCATCGTTACTAGGGACAAGTTAATGTATGTTAAGTAATTGATTTTACAAGGTCCATTTTATTAGAATTCAAAGTTAAAATTAAAAACCTAACAAATTAAGCATACTTAACTAAACATATTAAACCACAACATGACTTTAAATAAGGATACATCATCACCTACCAAGGAGACAAAAAGAGGAAATGACAAAATTAGTAATGAAGAAGAATAGAGTATGCCAATGCAAGCAAGGATCTCATATGCTCATCACAATTCTTATTATCCTAATTTTACTTTCATATTTCACCAAGATGGGCAACTAAGATGGATAGATATTCAAGGTAGCATTGTTATACCTCCAAAACACTTAGCACCCATCATGCTTTAGATAGCTCTAAGAGACATGAATCTAAGCAAGGCACTTGACAAGTATCATGTTGCCAAACACATGACATGACATTATTAGTCCACTAAGGAGTAGGTAAAGAGAGATGCTACCATGAAAATCAAACATGTCCAAAATAAGGGAAAGAAATTCAACTCTCCTATTGTCTTAGAGGAGCTTCATGGTGATGCATTCATCTCTAAGCAACTCCATTGAAATCATGAAGTTCATTCACAGACACATATCATCTGATTGGATGAACCTATCAAGGTTCAACTGCATTTCACCCTAGCAAAGACACCTATAGGGAGGTAACTGACTCAAAGTATAGATAGGACTCAAGGCCAAGAGTTTCTACTAGATATTATAGAGAAGAATATATGATTCATGCAAGGAGGATAAGTTAGAAATGTTTTACTATTATCTCATCCTCATTGTTATGATTGTCAGTGGATTCTTATAGGAGGAGGAAAAGGCACCAAGACCATGATAGAAGGAGAGAAGAACTCATGATTGCCATGACTACTGCTCAAGGAATTTAGATGAGGAAGATGAAGGATATGAATGAAGAAGATGCAGGGATCAAATAGAAGATAGTGAAAGGTATAAGCACAAAAGAAGGCACTACTACAACAAAGCACATGAACTTGATCACAATGATGAACCTATGTTGGCAACCTGTAACATGATTAACATCCAAAAAGCTATTTACATTTTGACTAGACATGTGAGGGATAGTTGTATCAAATGGCTTGATATGAATAAGATGCTAAGATTTGAGGGTGGTTATAATGTTAATCCACAACACCTATAAGCTTTTCATAATGCCTATACCCTATAGAATATTGAAAGTGATTGGTAGAAGTTGAAACTATTCCCATAAACATTTGTGAAAGAGGCAGAGATCTAGTATAGATCACTCAAAGTTGAATCAATTAGAATATGGAGTACCATGCTAGAAATTTTTATTAACAACTACCAAAGTTACTCATGAGTGTCCAATTTAAGGTAACAAATCTAAGGATGCAAGTAAGGAACTCATGAAACCCTTGATGTAGACATGGATAGGTACTATTCACTATTGCATAGATGCCCAAGCCATGGATTCTCACAATTGGAATAACTAAGGCACATTGTAGATGGGTTATGAGACAAGACCAAAGAGATCCTTGGGGTTTACACCCAAGGTCGATTATTTGAAATGACTGCCCATGGAATTCAAAGATTGATTGACTAAGTGGAAAAAAAAGAAGGTGAGCTTAGAAAGAGAGAATCAACTAAAGAATATAATAGAGACTCTTCCATCAGGAAAAGAGATGCATGAGTTTGTGATAGTAAGGAGGAAGAAACCTTGGAATAGATAATTCAAAACAAGACTCTACCAATTCAAAAATTTGTAACTAATATTAGAGTAGTGGTAGAGAAAATGTGGTACTTGGTTGATGAAAAATTTGTAACAGCATTGAAAATTGTGGAGGAAAGAATAGATCAAGCCTTTCAAAAAGGCATAAACAAGAAACAGAAGAAAGATTTTGGATGAAAGGGAAATGTGGCTTTAGTGGTTGAGTGCTCAAACACAAGCTTCACCAATGAGAAAGGATGTGCTATGTGCCAGTACAAACATTCCAAGGGATATTTTCCTGTAATGGAACATTTACAGGAGATAGGGGCATATGCACATAATCCTAATCTTGATAAGAAATAAATGCCTAGAAGGTTGTCTTATCTTGAAGGTAGCTATAGCTAGAACTTCCAACCAACATACTATCCTAGTGGAGATTTGCTAGAGTCATAAGAGTAGTACTATCAGTAGTGGTAACAACACCAATTGTGGGCCTTGCCACCACCTCGCCAGGAATATCCATACAAGCAACCAAATCTATATGGATATTTTGTACAATGTCCAATATCTTCTTGTAATGCTATTTTCCAAACTCCACAATATTACCCAACTAAGTACCATAGACCAATGCTACCAAGAATAGATCTAAACTCATATATGCTTCCAACAACAACTGGTTCAAACCAACACCTAAATACTTTACCACTAGTGTCACCTCTTGTCATGCAAGAGGAGCTACCATTACAACTGTAGTAGAAGAGCATAATAAGGAAGGTTAGTATGCAAGAGGAGGTGATTACATATTAATCACAACCCAAGAAATGACCATTCTTTGAAACATGTCCTAAAAAGATTTGATAGATGGGAAACACATCCACTTCCGCCTCATCCACATCCAATCCTCCTCAGCACAACAAGCTTCCATATTCATCAAGTCCAAATGTCATAATTGTCATGCTTTTCCTCAAACAATCACTCATTGAATAAAGGCAAGAGCCCTTCTAGAAAAGCAAACTAATCCATGAAGTCCGTTAGTTTACCTTGAGATAGTAGGAAAAAAAACCATGTAAAGCTCTACTTGATTCTAAGTCAAGAGTGAACCTAATCTCATAAGACATGTATCAAGCTTGGAATCTACCATTGCTAAAGAAGAGTAACATTTAGTTAGAGCTTGCAAACTAGTCAATCATAATTCCACTAGGACAAGTGGATGACATGATCAAAACCATCAATGGTTGGTCATACCTTGCAAATTTTCTAGTCATTCATGTGGGAAAAAATAAGGAAGAATTTCTAGTTATTATGGGAAGAGTTTGGCTTAGCATTATTGATGCTAAGCTTGGGATTTGTGTCTTGTCCTTGGAGATTTCCAAGAAAGATAAAGTTGGCATTATACAAAGATAGAGAGTTTCATGTATCACATACAATGATAATAGGTGCAATTGCATGCAAAGAATATGGGCTATTAGATGAGAGGATACCAAGGCATGTAATAAATGTGTAGAAGAAATATGTATGCAAAAATGTTTGCATGTGGAAGCCACACAACAAGAAGGCGCCCAGTGGTTGATCACAAATGAAGAAATTAAATTTAATAAATACATAAAATTAGTAGAACAAATTGTTAGTGCCTATGCTAAAGAGATCAAGAAGTTAGAATAGTTAAGAGAAAGGCACTCGTAGCCATGAACAAGTTAAGAAGAAGAGACAAACTCAGGACAATTGGAGATCCTATACACTATGGAACCAAAACTGTTGGAATTAAAATCCCTACCAGCCATATTGAAATATGTATGTTCAAACAATAAGAAGCTAGTAATAATCAATGCTAATTTGAAAGAAGAACAAAAATGAAGTTTCTAGAGGTGATTAATAGATGACCCACAACCTTTGCATGGTCTTACAATGAGATCACAAGAATTGATCTAAGAATCTATCAACATCAGATATATACTAATCTAGTAGTCAAACCACGATGCCAACCCCAATGAAGGGTTAATCCTAAACTAAAAGTAGTTAAGCAAGGGTTGGAAAAATTACTAGAGGTAGGATTCATCTATCCTATTATAGATAGTGAATGGATCAATCCCTTAGTAATTGTTCCAAAGAAGGAGGGAAAATGATGTGTATGCATTGACTTCTAGATGTTGAATGTTGCTACATTCAAGGATCACTTCCCTTTGTCATTTGTTGATCAGGTATTGGACACCATTGTAGAACATGAATATTACAACTTTTTTGATGGATACAATGGATACAATCATAATTGCATTGAACTTTGAAGACTAGGAGAAAACAACATTCACTAGTCCATGGGGAACATTTGCCTATAAGAAGATGCCCTTCGGTCTTTGCAATGTGCTAGCCATGTTCCAGAGACTAGTACTAAGCATCTTTCAAAAGAATATTGGTAATGGCATTGATGTGTTTATGGATGATTTTTCGACATATGGGCTAGATTTCCAACAAACACTAGATGGGTTAGAGCAAGTATTGAAAAGATGTGTGGAAACCAATCTCAAGCTCAACTGGCAGAAGAGCCATCTTATCATCTAGGATAGTATAGTGTTAGGACATAAAATCTTCCATAAAGGTATAGAGGTAGATCTTGAAAAGATTATAGTTATACAGAATATCACTCAAAGGCCATATACAATAAAAGATATGAGATCATTTTTGGGCCACATGGGATATTATAGAAGGTTTATAGAAAATTTTTCAAAGATAGCAAAATCACTTGTGGAACTCACTAAGAAGGATGCAACCTTCGAATGGACCAAGTCATGTGAAAAGGCATTTTAAGCTCTAAAGAAAAAACTAGTTGAAACACAAATCCTTCAAGCTTTGGATTAGTCTAGGAATTTTTAGATCATGATTGATGCTTCAAGCTATGTGCTTGGAGTAGTACTCACACAATTAGATGATGAGAAGAAACCTTATTACATACACAGTGGTAGTAGAAGCAACATTGAGGCACAACTAGACTACACCACAATAGAAAATGAGCTAATGGTTATGATGTATGCACTTGAAAAGTTCAGATGTTGTATGCTTGGGTATTAGATCTATATCCATACTGATCATAGTGCCATATACTTTCTCATCCATAATCTGATTCGATCTGACCATAATGCGGATTGTAGATAATTGATCCAATTTCTTGGATTCCCATCCATTGATTTCTTGATATAAGCAATAAGCTTTTTATTGGTGGATTCTGCTAGGCCATTTCCTTGAGGATAATAATGTGATGAGGAAAATAAGAAAATGGATTTTTTAGATGCCCATTTGATAAACTCTTCGGATTTGAAGGCTGGTCCATTGTCTAACACTAACACTTCGGGTAGACCAAATCTACTGAGAATGTGATATTCTAGAAACTTAACCACGTCTGATGCCGAACTTCCTCTTAGAGCCTTTGCTTCAGACCATTTAGTGAAATAATCAGTAGCTGTGAGAATAAACTTGTGTCCAGCTCTAGAAGAAGTAATTGTACCAATAAAATCCAAACCCCATTGCTGAAATGGTCTATCTGCAACTACTGGCTTTAAAGGGGCTCTAGCCCTTTTAATCTTGGGCCCATGAATTTGACATTTATAGCATTTTTGAATTTTTGAACTAATGTCTTGATACATGGGAGGCCAGTAGTATCCATATCGAAGTATATGTTGCATAGTTGACTTAGGGGATTCATAAAATAAATTCAAATGATCATGAAATTGTTCCAAAATGAAACTAATTTGATCATTATGAACAAATTCCAATAAAACTCCCCAAAAATCCTTTCTATATAAGATACCATCTTTAACAACAAATCTCCGTGCTCTTTTGAAGAAAGCTCCCCTTTGACTTGCAGTTAAATTATTTGGGATTTTCCTTGTATTAAGAAATTTAAGAATTTCATCATACCAATTCTCTTCATGGGTGTCAAGTGAACACACTTCATTTTCTCTAGTCATTAACTTAGCTAATCCCATTCCCTTAATTATCTTGCATATTTCTAATGAAAATCTAAAACTTTGCAACTTTATAAGCCATTTTCCTCTTTTCAATCCAATCTCATTTTGGGATAGGAATCACTTGACTGCAGGTTCAATTAGCATAATGTGAACTAATGAACTCTCCAAATAATATTTAAAATGCTGAAGTGCTTTGATGACTGCGAAAGCTTGTTTCTCTAAGTCTGAGTAATTTAACTCTGAACCTTTCAACTGATACCCAAAAAATCCAATTGGTTCATCTTGACCTTCACTATCTTTTTGAGTAAGAACAGCAGCGATAGAATCATTTGAAGCAAAAGAGTATAACCAAAAATCTTCTTTAAGTCTAGGCTTTACCAAATATGGAGCCTCTTGTATAGCCTTTTTAATTTCTGATAAAGCTCTCTCTGATTCTGGTGTTTTCTCTACTTGGACATCCTTTTTTAGCATATGCATCAAAGGTTTGGTAATTTCAGTAAACCCGGGGATGAACTTTTTCACAAAGTTTATCTTCCCAAAGAAAGATCTAAGAGATTTCTTACTTGTGGGATGCTCAATATTCTGTACTGCTTGAATTCGGGAATTGTCTATGGCAATCCCTTCTTGACATATCACATGGCCTAATAAACTTCCAGATTTAACCCCGAAGATACACTTCTTAGGATTTAATGAAATACCAAACTCACGACATCTGTCGAAAACTTGCTGGAGATGATTAATATGATCTTCTTTTTTCTTTGAGAATATTGTAATATCATCCAAATAAACCACCACGAATTTGCCTAATAAATCCTTGAATGCTAAATCCATTGCTCTTTGAAAAGTAGCTCCAGCATTTGACAATCCAAATGGCATTCTTTGGTAGGCAAAAGTTCCCCATTTGGTGATAAATGATGTTTTGTATCTATCATTCTTATCTACCACGATTTGATTATAACCTGAGAAACCATCTAAGAAAGAATATACTTGACAACCTGAGACTTTAATCAGCATCTCATCAATTCTTGGAAGTGGATACTTATCCTTTTTTGAAGCATCATTTAGATTTCTAAAGTCTACACAAAGTCTTATATCACCATTTTTCTTTCTTACTGGGACAAGGTTAGCAAGCCATGTAGAATATCGTACTGGATATATGATTTGTGCTTGCAACAACTTCTTGATTTCGGCTTCCATAGCTGGTTCAAATGATGGATTAAATTTCCTTTGTTTTTGCTTGACTGTTTTGCAACCTTCCATTAAAGGAATCTTATGTGTCATCACATCTTGCCGAAAAGCTTTAAGATCATCATAAGACCAAGCAAAATTGTCCAAATTATTTCTTAGACATGTTAACAAATCTTGCTTGAAATTTGAATCTCTTTCCTTTGTAACATTTAGCATCTTTGGTGTCTTGTCTAATCCAAAATTTACTACCTCGAAAGCTTGACTATCTGGGTTTTGTATATCCTTTCCAGTAAGTAAATTTTTCTTGAACTCATGTTCCAAATCAATCATCCTTTTTGGAATGAAATTAGCTTTGGAATTTGATGACGTTTCAGGTATCACTTGACCCTCAAATTCTTGTTTGTTTTTCATAAATCTTAGTACTTGATCATCATCTTCAAATACTTGTAAATGTCTTATATTATCTGGTACTGATGGCTGATGTTCTTCTTCAATTATGACATCTTTGTAACTTTCTAATAATTACATATCCAATGTTGAAGCTGCCTTTGCCAAATCATCTGCTATAAGATTCTCTGCTCTATTTATATGCTCTATTTGGCAATGTTGGAACTGATCTAACATCTTACAAGAAAGTTGCTTATAAGGTCTTTAGAATGAACTCTTTACGACACAGTTACCCTTTACTTGTTCACAGACTAATCTTGAGTCTCCCTTTTTAGTGATTACTCTGATCTTTTTGTCTAGAGCTATTCTCATACCAATACATAAAGCTTCATACTCAGCCTTGTTGTTAGTACAAGGGAAAGATAGATGAATTGCCTTGAGAATTTCAGGTGAATCATTCTTGAATATAACTATTCCAACTCCTGCACCTTTTGAATTACATGAACCGTCAAAGTATAACTCCCATTTATCTTTATTCTTTGATTGTTCTATTTCAAGACTACAGCTTTCTTGGAGTGTACAAATTTTGTTTTCAACACCTCCTTTTTCAACCATCTTACTTTTTCCATTTAAAGTAATGTTATCAATCATCATAGGCTCACTGTAGATATATATCTGATTCAGTTCTCCTTTCCAAGGTAACCACATGTGAGAATAATTTGTTGATATGTAACCAGAAAAATTCTTGCTCCAACTTCTACTCAATAAGAGACTATGTGAATCTAGTATGTCTGCAACTTGAATAGTTACTCTACTTCTAATGCGAGGTTCAGAAGCAATTTCCAATAGAATGTTTGGTAATTGATCCACAATCTTCACTCTACTTTTATCTACTTGAACAATCTTTTTATTTGATTTTTCAGGAATCAAACCAAGTTTCTTACATATAGACAATGGCATTATAGCAGACGTAGCTCTAGAATCAACCAAACAATTATGTAAGTATTTATCCTTCAATTTCATTGTCAAAAGGAAAGAAGGAACTTCCTTATCATATGAGGTTTCTAATTTCCCATCATTGTTAGACACATAACTTAACTCTGATTCTCTAACTCTCCTTTTACCTTTAATGAATTCTAAAACCTTTCTTTGCTGATCTCCTATTTGAAGCAACTGATAAAAACTAATATTGGCCTTGACATGTTTAAGGTCTTCAATCAAATCATACTCTCCATCACCAATAAAACTTGATCTCTTTATCCATTTATTGAAAGACTGATTTGGAGTACTTTACTCCACTTGATTGTCTTTACCTTTATTCCTATCTCTTCTATTTGGCTCAAAAGCTTTTCTCTTAGTAGATGGATCAGTAATAACATTTGGGGGTCTAGAAGTAGTTGATCTTTCCTTTGATCGAAGATTATATTCATTGTCCTCATTGTTATTACATTCTTCATCTGAAGACATATCTTCTTCAGAACTTGATAGAGAAGAAGTATCACTAGATCCATTGCTAGAAGATTTACTCACATAATGAACACTAGATAACTCATCATTAGATTCAATATCAAGAAAGTTGGACATAATAAGGTCACATTCATCCTCATCTTCTGCTAACTTAGTGTCTTGATGTTTATGCTTCCGATTTTTCCTTTCTTCCTTGATATCAACTCTTGCTAATGCTTTCTCAAGCTTCACTATTTTGTTAGACATATCTCTCATTAATT
>MNCI01024469.1:0-42710 GCA_015680685.1 Gnetum montanum | reverse complement strand
TTGAACTCTTAGACTTTCTAGATCTTCTCTTACGAATTGATAAACCAGATATAATGGGTGATCTTCTTGATCTTCTAGTTTTCACTCCACTACTTGTTCCCAATTCAAAATCTTTCTTTTGTTCTTCTTCTGATGAAGAATCAGTCTTAGAATCTAGAATATCCTTTGAAACTTTCCAAACTATTAATCTCCTTGGTCATGAACTAAAAATAGTATCTAATTTCTTAAGCCTTTATAGCAACAAAGAATTGTTGATGTGCTAAAATTATGAGGCTTATGAACCTAGAGGCTAAATTCTCAGCCCTCCTTCTAGCGCCAAAAGAACTGTTGGCGATCGTTTGGGACGCGACCGCCAACGAGTGTCCTCAAACAGGATTTAGGTGCCTGATGGTCTTTGGCAACACCAAGGCTCAGATACCTCCAAATAAACTCAGTAGTTAATGTGAGTATGTGTGTGTGCTGTTGAGGCATGTGGTTGTATGAAATGTAACAATTGTGTTGTGTGTGAACTACAAATGACTTACTTTAAAGAGATTCAGCCAACTTTGCCAAGTACTGTGAGTTGTTGAAAGTTTCCTATTTTGTTCAATTGCCTAGTCTATGCGGTCCTTATAATACCTACTTGTAACAAATAAAATTTTGCAAAAACATTTAAGCACAACTTCACAAATCTACTTCTAATCTTCCCTAGAGAAAGAGATAGTTCCACAAGAAAACTAGAAATAGAGCAAGATTCGATGGAAATAGACAGAAAAGAAAGTAGATTTGTGTGGACCTCAAATATTTAAAGAAGGTAAAATGACATGAGTAAACACTTCACAATAAAGCTATCCAAAATTCAATATCTACGAATTATTCAAACTTTCAAGACTCAAATAAGCAATTTCTTCAAGAAATCCTACTATGCTACCAAAAATTGCTGCGTAAACTACCACGTACAAGACTCCATTTTGACTAGATAATAGATGTCAACGATTGCATTCAAACAAAACCTTTGAAAGACTTGACAATTTCTGATTGAAATACCATGGAAATTCACTTTAAAGATAAAAAAAAGCTATTCTGGTCCCATCAAAATACCAAAGATTTTTTGAACCCTCTTGACTACTGAGTTGTTCAATGGCATGACTACAAGCAGAGGCTCTCTTACAACAATCCCAATAGTAGTTCCTATACGTTGCACAATAACAAAATTTACTACTAAAATGCTCTTAAGGCTTTTAAACACAAGCGCTTCTATGACAAAATTTTAATAGAAATTATTATCGGGCAACAAGAACAGTAAAAGCAATCTAAAAATCCCAAAATTACTTGCCAAGGATGATACTATCTAAGCCACTAGCTAAAAAATTTAAACAAAATAAAAAATAAAATACATAACTCATAGGACTATGACAAAGAGGCTGAAATCTTTCCTTTAGCAAGCCATCTTACAAGCAATCTTCTTTACAAATATTCCAAGTGTGTGTGAGACCTCAAGTGATGATGATATAATGTATCAAATGTCTTTTTTCCCCCCAAAAGTGATCCTCCAAAAGTCCTCCTTTTGAAGCCTTTTTATAGGTTTCAAAGGTAGTTACATATTCAAAAATATCTTACCTAACTTCTCTCCTAAGTGACTTGCCTAACAAGTTAGGGAGTATTAACTAAGGAAGTTAGGAAGTTAGGAGATAAATATTGCTTTTGAAAAATAATTCCAATAATTTCATATAATTGTTTACAATTATAGCTTTAATAGCCTTTCAGTTTTACTTGTTTTAAAATTTTGAAGAATGCTTATTGAAGTTCTTAGTGATTTTATAAACAAGGTGATAATATAATATCTACCTTGGCATAAATGTTGTTGATACCTTAATCTTAAATAATTTATGTGCACTTGCACCTGTATGTAAATGTCTGGAAAAATTTAAATTCAAAACATCAAGCTTGAATGTGAAGGCACCAGGCCTGGAACTGCCATCGAATACTTCTGCAATATCCCGCCCCTACCAGAAATCGTTACCAACATCCACAGCGGAAGAAGGCTCTGCCGGTACATCCGGCATCGTTGCTATATGACGTTTGGTTGTTGGAGGAGAAAGATCTGGAAAAGGAAACGATGTATTGGACATATGACCCTGGACATAGGGTTTCGGTTGCCTGGAACTATTTTATTTTGCCCCAAATTCACTTAGGGCTTCCTGCATTTTTGTGTTCCTGCAAATCGTTTTTCAAATTCCTGCTGTTGATTGCAGAGTTAAGGGAAAATGTATCATAGATCTAAGCATCAGTGAATAACGGCATCAGGTATGGTAGGTTAAGAATGGCCCTGCAACGGCCAGAAAAATCTTCACGCAGTGCACGCATTGCAGAACACATTGACATCGTTGAAGTCGAGCGGATCAATTGCATTTTTATGGAAAAATTTTGAAACTGAAATGGTTTCTGTCTTGGAAGCGGCAATGCCCATGCGAGTACTTCTTCCACTGCCTTTGAATCCATGTCCCTGCAAGTTTTTGGCACAACGCGACTAGCAGAGACGTCGCTGATTTGGGGTCAAAAAGAACAGTTGGTTTTGCGTAAAAATAGAAGCCATTACAAGGCAATAAACCTTACACTCCCCTACGTTGGTACCAACGCGATCCCTTGAAAAACGGGCATTCTTCTGGACTATTTTCATTCATTTTTCTCTCAACTCGTACAGTGGTTGGAACTGTTTTGTTTTTACAGTAAAAACATTATCCAAACCTTACAATGGTGACTTTTATTAGGTTGATTTTAAGCAATCATAAACATGATCGACTCTTTTAGCTTTTCAACTCTTTTCAACCTTCCCTTTGCAAAGGAGCATGATAAATTTTTCTTTCTTTGATATCATCATTTGAAATTGGAAATACTATATCTTCATTCAACAAATTTCTACATGAAACCTTTGGTAATAAAATATCAATAAGGCACAACCATCATATATATATATATATATATATTGAATGTCTTCTATGGCTTATTCATATTTTATCACCTTTGCTGTTCTATAAAATGGCTAAATGTGCCAACAGATGCCTATTGCAGCTTCACCGTTACCAAAGAGAGAAAGAAGAGAGAATCCTACTATTGTTGTAGTTCGTGGTTCTATCTATCATTATCTACTAAGAAAGGGAGAGAGAGAGAGGGATGCCAAGCTATCTACTACCACGTGACCACTAACACTGTTGTCAATGCCTACTATCCACCATTGTCACTGCAACATCTCGGTGCACTCTAACCACGCATTGTCATTGATGTAGTTAGAAAGAGAGCCTTCAAGATGTCGCATGGAGACCCATTACTGTCACTTGCATGCTCCACTATCGAGAGAGACTGCCCTCTTTTTAGCATCAAAAAGGTGTTGATGCATAGATTTTGGATGCACCAACACTATGGAAAAAAACTCATTTGAGGAGACTATTATGTAGGGTGCCTCCCATATGGGTACGGAAACCTAGAAATAGTTTCAATTAGAGAGGGCTATGTGATGTTCCAAAAAAAAAGGTAAATTAAATTGAAAGTTAGGAAATTTGAATCGAACAATAGTCTTGAATTTTAAGACTTAAATGAAAATGTAGTAACTAACTAAAAAAATTAAAATTTCCCTAGGTCCCTACTATTGTCATCATATGTGTCATCTTGTCATTACAGATGCTACTATAACCAACAATGCTTATAACTACTGGGAGGATGGGAGAGAGAGATCTATCTAGTGTTCTGCCACCATGTGCCTCACCATTACCTACCATGTAACCTACCATTGATGGCAGAAAACCCAAGGAGGTAGCCTGTTGTAGCTTCACAATTACCAAAGAAAAAGAGAACACTACTATAGTCATTAGTTTAGATTTGTAGAGAGAGGAAGGTTGCCTATTGATTCCCTATCCTTTGATGCCATCCTACTGCCACCGAGAGAGACTACTTTCTATAGTTGATGACTGCCATTGCCTGTCATCATCTACCAAGGAAGGGAGGAGAGAGGGATGCTACTGTTGTTTGCTCTAGGAGAGACTATTACTATTGTCCGCTTTGCTGATGTCCTAGTGTTGCTTGTTACATGTGCACCTACATAGGAAAAGAGAGAAGGATGCTTGCTGTAGCACCAAAAGAGGAAGAAGGAAACCATTGCCTATTTTTTTCTTGGTTGGCTCCTTAGATTCCCAGAACATGGTTGCTGTCACATGCAACACACAGCTTGAAGCAGCCACTACTATTTTTTCATGCACATGTTAACTGCACCTCCTGCCATCTCCATGGGCTATGTGTTGAGTATCTACCACTACTTGCAACTTTGATGGTGTCTAGTATGCACACACACTATCACCATCTACAACATTAGGGTATCATGCATTGGTAGTATCCACTGCTATTGTTTGCATTCACCATCGTCTGCCTATGGTTGGAAGAGAGGAGGCTACCCAATGTGCCTACAATTGTGATCACCTACTAACGTTGTTGCTTCTGCCTCTACCAGCCATGGAGAGAGAGGTGAGCTACTCACAGATAGAAGAAGAAGAGGCTTGATGTGCCCTTTGTTAATCTCTGAGCCCCTCAAAGATTGATTCTTCTCGGTTGTTGTCATAGACCCCCTTTTATAGCTACTAGTCACCACCATTTCCATTGCATCAGTTATGTTTGGCACGTAACCATTAACCACTGATAGTTATAATGTAAATACCGCCACATCATCCACCACTCATCCACTGCACACATCCTACGTAACACCCACCAGTGTTGGTTACGGTCACCCTTTACGTGGAAGCATGTGTTCTTTGTGTTTGTGCAACCGACCAACAACAAATTTTGTAGATTTTATTGTTCATTTCGGATGACATCATCTTGTGCACACACATCTATTATAAATGCCACCTAGAAAAATACAGAAACCATTCTAAATTTACAAGATTTGAAATAGATGTTGATTTCTGTTAATGTTATCATCATCATCTCATTAGTAAGAGCATTGAAAATCAAAATTAACATGATTTGAATTAGTCAAATAGATGATTCCGAATGGAACATTTTATAGAGTATTTAATGGTTTCTTGAATATTTAAGCTCACAATAATGTTGTATCAATATTTTTGAAAAGTATTTATTAGGTAAAAAGATAAAAGCTATATCTATGTAAATTTCATTGTACGTTCTACAAGAGCCTCTAATACAGACATTATGATAATGTGAAAGTGCATTTAGCACATTGAAAGGTTTAGCATGTTTTGTTTATGATTTTCTAATTTACATTGTTGAATTCCTATGTATTATATCTATGCATTTTGACTACTTTACAATTATAATGGCCCACATTTGTGTTGATCATGGCCCCATGCCTAGCATGGGTGATGTTGGCATCAACACTACCAAAGTGCCTAGTAACTGAGGAAAAATACTACTCATAATGATCATTTAGTATTTGTTCAAATTATTTTTATTCTCCTTTTTAGATAAGAAGATAATTTTTTTTAGTTTTTTTAATATTGATTTAATCTTTGATGAATTGCTAAACTTAATCTATATCAAATTTCTTTATGAATAACAGGTGTTGTCAACTTTAAGAATTCTACATATAAACCATTTGAATCTACAGTTTTACTAGATGATAACTTTTGAATACTCTCTATGACTTCAGTAAAAGTAACTTAGGAAAGTGTTTGTTATATAATAGTGATAAAATTACCATCTTCTTCTCTAAATATTTTATTGGAAAATAAGTAAATATCTTTAAAAGAAAAATTAAATGATAAATGGGCTTTATGATGAAAACATTATCAAAACTTGTTAGAGTTTGATTTTACATCACCTGGATAACTTTAAGCACCCAAGGATTTAGGTCCATAAAAAATTAATACGTTATATATCATCTTAAAAATATTGCAACTATTAATGATATGTATCATTTTTCTCAACAACTTCCTTGGAATTCTTTGCAGTCTCTTGTAAACTTGTTTGAAATTTGGTTAGTTCATTAGGAACTTTGCTTAACTCATTTTTACAAATTATAGTCTTAATTCTTTTTGAACTTTACGAATTATTTTTTTATAAGTATTTTTCTTTCTTAATCATCGTAACATTTCATATGGCCTTCTCTTCTTATTTAAGAAACTAGACTAAGCTACATATGACACATCATGAACACAAGGACTAGAACTATAATCGTTATCAAGGGAACAATACATTATGGAGTACCAATATGAGTAATAGATAAGGTAGACTCTATTCAAACAACCAAAGAGGATGATGGTGCAAATGATGATTCAAACACTTGAGCTTGGACTTTAGCTAGGACAACTGTAGGGGAAGATGGATGTTCAAAAGTATATTGAATAACATCTACAATAATGATATTAGTTGATGGTTCTAAAGCAAGTAGTGATCGAAATTTTGGTTGTTTCTATTGCATAGTGTACTTTAACAAATCCATTTGTTTTTGTAATATTGTAAGCCTTCTTAATATTTAACAACTTCACTTTCTTTAGAACTTAAATTCAATCTATAAATTTTAACAAAATGACTTACTACATGCATGTATTTCTTGAGTTCATGAATATTTATTTACAAAGGTTGATGCTCATTGATAAGCTCCTCATTGGCATTATGAAGATCTTCCACTTCTTGCTTGAGATTAAAGTATTTATTCTTAACTTCATCAACATCCTATTGACATGTGTCCTTTATCTTTACAACTGCTTCCATTATATTTGTAGATCAAGATTGTTGTCCTCGCTCTTTATCTAGTAACTAAAACTTGGGTTTGATATATGAATTATATTATTTTACTATTTGAGAAATATTCTAAAAATATTTCTTCATCTTATCATATTTGTTGATTTATGTTTAGAGCATTGTATCCCAATCTTTCTCAATAATTAACAATCTTCTTACTACACCTAAAATTTCATCATCTTTGCAATCATCAACCTCGTAAAATGCTACATAGTGAATCATGGATTCTAGATACAAATAAATCCCTACTCTTATAGGTCCATTCTCATTTATTATAGTTTTTCTCTAGACTATAGGTAATAGTTTACTCCTTTCTTGATTGTATCATATGCATCCTTACTTCATTGCTCAACAAGTTCTTCCTAAAATCTCTTATTATTATTCCATTCATAGGAGGAAGAAATTCTTACTTGAGGTAGATAATTCTATGACCCAGTAAGCTTATAGGTATTCATTGATACTAAGTCAACACATGCCCTCAAGGTGTGCATTTTCTTAGTTACATTCATAATTTGGTTATTTTGTGCTAAGTCCTCCACATCCGAAATAGCTAAGCCTATGAATGACTTAAGATCTATCTTATCAACACAATTAGTAGAAGGGATAAGTGAGAATTTTAACCAATCTATTCCTCCATTTCATGAGATTCCCCTTCTCTACAATCTTCTTATGAATAATAGGTATAGATATGGGCTTCTTTGTATGACCTACACTTGATGTAGTAATGGGTATAACATACTTAGCTATTCTTCATGTGGTCATTTTGGTGCCTATTATCACTATAATAATGTTTTCCTCTATGTTTACAATTAGAGGATCAAAAAGCATAACTTTGGTCATATGATTCAAATAAATAACCTTACTACTAATCAATAAAACAAGGATTACCAAATTTGTTATTAGTTGAATTGGTAATTTTTTGTAGTAGAATTTCTTTGCTAATAATATTAGCAGTCATTCAAAATCAAATTTACTGATATGTCCTTCTTGAAGCTTTACAAGTGTATGATAAAAATTGTACACTATAACTCTTGCCCATATACACTTCAATCTCTGGCCTTGAACATAGTACAAAATCTTGAGGATACCCCACTAAACATTTGTTTGAGGATCCACATAATCCATCAAGTTATTATAAATCTTGCACATGAATCTAAGAGGCTCATTCAGTGTATCAACATTAATCTAAATATTTGCTTAGCAGTCTTAAAGATTTGACTTAGATAAGAATGCTGGCATTAGGGCTTCATAATTAATGACTTGCATATCCACAAATAGTAGATAAACATTCTTATCATATGGAATAAAATAAATATTTTCTTTATTTATAAGAAGATGGACAAACTTACCCTAATAGAATATCTCTATTTCACCATCATAGTAAGCCTTTGGTGATTAATTTAGTTCTTCATCTATCATAAATACTAAGGAAGCAAGTTTAAAATTCACATAATCTTTAATTTTCATCCTTTCTAACTGCTCATGCACCTCAAAATTCACTATTAGTTGTAGAAAAGTTTCAGTTTATGTGATAGTGCACTTAAGATTGAGCTTGTCTTGCATTGGGGCTATTAGCGACATCACAAATGTCCCTGTATCATCAAGAATAGCATCAAAATTGAACTTCTTGTTGGATTCATCTTGTGTCTTGATAAACTTCTTCAAGGATTACTTTAGAATGGATTCTAGTTAATCTTTTCATGCTTTCAAAGAGATATTATTATTATTTCATTCAAAAACCCTTTCTCAGAATTGCGCAAATCCTTCTTGAATTACAAATTTAGGAATTTTCATCTTCATAAACTAAGCTTTCATGATTTCTTGTGTTAGTATGATGTAATTAATGTTTATGTGAGTACCATTTCATAAAATAATGAATTATTACATAATATTTTATTCTTTTATTTATTTATTATTCTTAATGTAAGATTACAAAGGTTCGAGTTAACTTTTAATGTAACCTAATTCATTTTTTCCAATTGTTACCAAGGATTTACTTAGCATCATGCAACCAAGGACGATAGGACTTTGGAAGCTTGTTTCATTTAGGCTTAGGAAACTAGTACTTATTCACAAATCTTTGATGATGATCATATGGTTGTTGAATTCATTCATAGCTCTTGTTTTCTTGGGATCTTTCTTCTTCATGACTTCTGTTGAACCCATCTTCTTCCAAATATTATATGACTTCACCCATATTATCTTCAATTTCTATGAGTATGTAGATAATATAATCAATATAATGTTCAAGAAGTGGATGATTCATGTTGATGCTACTTGATGAAACATCATCAGTGGGCTGTGTTGATGAGGATGCATTGATGCATCCTCATCAATGCATGATTTGATGTGTCAAAGCATATGCATTAACGTGGCATTTGGGTCTACCTATATAAATGCACGCACTTGTCACATTTATGGCATTATTAAGTCCATAGCTTAGGGAAGTTCTTGCAATTTGTTTTCTTAATAGTTAGAATATTTTCTAAGTACCCATAGTAGGAGTTAACAAGTGTACGGATCCTTATTCAAGCATTAATGTACCTAGACACTTCAATGTGATGACAATAAAGACGAACTTCTTGAAATACCTTGCAGCATTTGTAAATAGCTTAATGTTTACTATCATGTACTCTATTATTCATGCAACTTATTTCAATGTCTTTAATTAATTAAATAAGATGAATTAATACACATAAGTATGATCACATCGAACATAACATTAATGCTTGGTAATGCCAGTAGTGCTAGCACTTGGTAACCCAACAGAGTTATAACATGTTCAAGATGTGTATAGTAGGTGGGACCAGATGCTTATGTTAGGAAATAGCTTAAAACATTAGATAGTTTATTAGATTAATTAATACTTTATTTCTTTGTTTTACATGTAGGATAAAATAGATAAAAAATGTAAAATTATACAAATCATGTGTTTGGTTACATTTAATCATACACTTGTACTTATACAAGTGGAATCAAGAAGACAATGATCGCATCCATGGATTCACTATCCTAGATAATGTGCATTCAGAGAGCTAAAGTCCATATAATTTGTCTAGATTGTGCATGAATGCTTGTAATTCATATGGTTGGGCGTAGGGTATACTCACTACTCCTCACTACTCTATTTCTCTAATGTCATAGGAACATCTAGCATTTTCTCCAAAGAAATTTTTAGAAGCTTCATTTACTCATGAACAAACTCCATGTTCTTTAACTTTTCCCTTTATACAACCATGACTCTCTTAGACATCATAAGATCATTGATGTTCCTCCTTACATATTATTTCATATGCCTTTACTTTATTATATAACACTTGATTTGGCTAACTACTATATGTAATTGTATTTTATTTATGATTTTGCTATACTTAATCAACACATCATTTCATCCTTAATATTTGTAATTATCATTTTATATCTTATTGACTCATAATTTCTAGATCTCATAGATAACTTTGATTGCTTTGATACCATGTTAGAGTTTGGTTTTACATTGCTTGGACAAATCTAATTACCCAAGAATCTAACTCTTAATAATATGTGTTATTCTTCTTAACTACTTGTTTGGAATTCTTGGTAGAATCTTTTGGAATTTCTTGAACTTTGGCTAGTTCATTGGAAACTTAACTTATCTCATCTTTACATGTTACTATCTTAATTTTCTAGACTTTACCAAATACCTCTTTATAAGTATTTTTCTTTCTTAACCATTGTAACTTTCCAAATCACCTTGTCTTCTTATTTCAGAAATTATACTAGGCTATGTATGGCACAACTTGGACTTTCTCTTCTTCTTAATGAAACTAAATCATATGCTATAGGGATTGCTTTTGTCTCCTACAACACTTCTTTGTTATGAGTCACTTCTTTAACCTTTTTGTTTTGATGCTTAGAGATTGTCATTATGAACTTTGTGTTTCGTAATGTCTAGTTCTTATCTCTAAGTTACTAGTTGCTTTGGTTTCTTCATACATCATGATATGTATTGTTCGTTGATGTTCTTATCTTTGTTGATTCATTGCTTCTTCTTCTTCTTTAGTTCTTCATACACATTCTTTTCACTTCCACAATTTTTCATTCTTATCTTTATAACTTGGATGTTGGTTGTTAATATTTTGTAAAAAGGTTAGGATTTTTCATGTGTAAAAAATCACACTTTTTAATTACTAATTAAGTAAAAGTAGTTACAAATGTTCTTAAGGGATTATAAAACTAATGATTGTACAATAGCTTAGGAGTATATTCTAGCAAAAATATCTAAGCTCCATTTTAATGATGTAATAAAAATATTCTTGGTGTTTGTCACTGATAAATTTACTCATGATTATAATCAATCATTTATATGTCTTAACTAAACCTTGGCTATGTTTTTTGTTTGCATTCTTAATATTCTATCTAGTCTACATGTAGTCCTTATCAAAGCAAGTCTTCTTAGCACCTTGTTATTGTAAACATACAACTTGCGTAATTTTTGTAAGTAAAATTTGCTCAAGCTCTTTATATTGCCTTTCAAGAGTCCATTTGTTATGTTCTACATACATATATTTTTCCTTGAAAAATAGGATGATTTTGTACTAAATTGTTTTTGTTCCTATTTATTTTTTCCTAAAAAAAATTACATCTTGCAATAAAAATCTAACATGATGATGGTAAGAATCCACTAAATCTTCTTCAACTTTTAACTCCTTAATAAATTCAATGTCTTCATAAAAACATAAAAGTGAATGAATGCAAGAGTTACCTTGAGATCATGTGAAAGTAAAGGATGAAGATTGAGGAATTCTAGCAAGGTCATTATAGATAAGAAGTTAATATAATTTTTTTTCTTTTTTAATAGTTGTTAACCCATATTATTAATATTAACATATGTATAATGTTGTCTTTAGATGTGATCTTTAATAATTCTTGACCTATCAACATCATGTTATTGTCAAATAATTTTTATTTCTTATGAACCCATCCTTGCATTAAAATTTCATAAATAAACATTGAGTCTTTTGCTGAAAATTGTACAATATCTCTACCATAGAAATGAAAAGAATGATAAAAAAAAATAACTCTATCATATCCTAAAATGTAGCATCTCTTAGGAAAAAATAACATATGACAAGGATAACACAACCATGATGTTATAATATTTTTAGCCAAATGTATTATTTATTATCATTGATTTTTTTCTAAATCAAATAATTTTCAAGAAATTTCCTCACTAACAATACATTGCCACTAGTAGCTCTACCTCTTCACCCTACTCTTATGTTTCTTGTAAATAATTTAATTAATCTAGGAAGTCCAATAGAACCAACATCTTCCCAAGAACACAAATTCAAAAACATCAAAGCTATCAAAGAAACTAATGTTATTCAATGAAATAATTTTATTTAGAATTCCACTATCTATATTAAGAAGTCCACACTTTAAAGGGCCTATATATATTTTTTTGAATAATTTTTGGAATACTACTTATTTGTCATTACTACCATGTTGCTAGTATTTAGGTATGCTACAAAACCATTTTTACAAGGTGCCTTTAATCTTTTTTTTATTGTTTATTCCTTTTTGCAAGTTTCTTCCAAGTAAGATCCTCATTTATCCAAATTATTTTCCAATTTTCACTTTGCTTTAAGTGGCTTCAATATATTTAAACAAGCTCTTTATCTTCTCCATGTTGTTTTTCTGATTTTTTTTTAGCTTTATATTTTTACATGCATTACACTTGGGTCTTGCTATATTTAATTTGATTTCTAGACTCATGTAGCATTCTCAATAGATATTATACATCAATTATCTTGGTTATTTTTTTAAATTTTTTATGAAGTCCTTCATATATTTGTGAATGTATGGTTTTGTTTCTATTAAATTTGGATATTTTGATGCATTAGAGGTATTATTCTTTGTGGAGTTAAATTTTCTTTACAAACTTCTTCAAACACAATGTCCAATTCTTATGTGCTCTCTAACATCATCAATTTTAAAAAATTGAACCCTAAATTGTGTTGAAACTCATTTGTATATTGAAAAACTTGAGAGTTAGTATATTTAACAATTTTGAAATATAACTCTTGTAATCATTTCTAATTTTTTATTTAGAATACTTGATTTGTAACAATTGTTCTTGATGTTGGTCTTACAACACTATGTTGGATTTTAGAAGCACAATGGTTTCTTGTTTCATTTTGTTAGCTAGATTTAATGCATCTATTCCAAATACATGTAGTAGTTCATCTTTCTGCTATTACATAATTGTTGTTTTTTATTGACATGAAGGTAAAATTTTTTATTTAAGGAAATGTCCATAAATGAAATTGAGAACATATGGAAGAAAATATCTTAATTTACTAAAAATATACCTTATATGAGTTCATTGACTATTGTTTCTTATAGATTGGATTGTCAAATACCAATGTAATTGAAGTATGTTGGTCTTGAAATTACAGACCTAAAATAGATTAACAAATATAAGTTAGAAACTATAAATGATTACCAAAATGTGTATATAATTTAGTTTGATTTGTAACTAATTAGATGTTAGAGTTGAAACACCGTGAAATTTCGAGACCTCGATGATTCAGCAAAGTCTCGAAGTTTAGGAAAGGATTACCACAAGTGTAGCGTCAAGACATCCGAGTGATGGAAGCACTGAAAATAGTTGCACATCTCAACAAGTTTTTTTTTGGCTGAGGACCTGCTACGCTACGCTACGCAGCTCAGCATAGCAGACTTCAGGAGGATAGAACAAAACAAGGGATGCACGGTGACAACACTTCAACTTTGCAAGTTAACCATGTTTCAAAACTTTAACTTTTTGCGTGTTACGCTGCATTATGCTATGCAATGTAGTGCAGCGTAATGCAAACAACACAGTTGATATAGCCTCCACAACATGGATAGCAAAATTCAAATAGTAGCAGTCATTACACCATGATATGGTTCCCAGCGTATCGTAGTGTAGTCGCGGGACAGTTTATTCTTTTTCATTGAAGATCTTGAAATCCTTCAACGTGAAAGACAACGTTAAAAATTGCTTCTATTTTTGAGGATGGTTATGCTATGCTATGCTTCAGAGCATAGCACAGCGTAGCATCACAAGCTTCAGCTACAGCATGCCAGGTCAACAACATTCTGCGGGCCCAAGACACGCATCATCTAAACCATGTTCTTCTCCTAATCCTAATCCTATAAATACCCCAACAAACAACGCTAAAAGGGTTGGCAAAAAAGGTTAATGGGTTGGTGAGTTGGCAAAGATACAAAAAAGAGTTGGCAACAAAAAGAGGTCAAAAAATTTGAGGCAGTTGACAAAAGTTGGCAAGAGCATTGACGATAATAGAGAGAAGCTTTTTGGCTAGAGACTTCAAGTTAGCAAACATTTTGCTTTGAGCCTGACTCCCTTGCGCCCATATTAGCAAGTGAACAAGGTATATTGATCTTTTGCTTGTTTAATCTCTAAATAGCTTCTTGTTGATGGTGGATACTTTGTCCAAACCGGAGTCCACTTGCAAATCCCATTGTATTCATCATATTTGTCCATAAGATAGATCCCAGATCTCAGGATCGTGCATTTTCTAAATTCGATTCATTGCATACTATTCACATTAATTGTTATAGTTTTTTTGCATAGTTTACATCATTTTCATTACCTTCAAGATCCAATCTTGGAGTAGATCTCATTTTTTTCGTCAATTGGTATTACGTTCGCACATCAAATCGTCATCTCATTACACGCTCATTAACAAATTTATTGACTAAGTAAGTCCCTGTTTGATTGACAAGACTATTTAGGGCACCTCAGATTCATTTTCTCCAGCATTGCCCTCGCATAGATCTAGGGTTGAAATTGTGTACATAGAAATCCTCTTGGTGTTTCCAGCAACCAACATTTTCTGTTGTTACAGTTTTCTGGTACTAGAAGGAGGGCTGAACCTCTGATCTAGATTTCATGGGTAGTCGTGTAAGTTGTCTATACCCATTATCGACTAGCATAAACGTGATACCTCCGTGGTTGTTTACGTGATTGTGTGGTACATATTGATAGCCCTCACAATTCCTCTAGAATCCAGCAGGATAGAAAGCCCACATTTGCCTTTAGCCCACTTTTGCCTTTATGATCTTTATCCCTATTAGCGTTAGCTTCTAGCTATGTAGAGAATGGCTACGATAACCACCGTTGTTTCCATCGCTAGTCTCGAAAGTCCCTTGATGATGCAGGCTATGCTTGCTGCTGTCAAGGCACTGACCAGTCCAGTGTGGCCATGCTGGTACCTCAGGATCCAAAACAAAGAGCCTGAGGGGCACACTCAGCACACGGAACATTACAACTTCCTTTGTACCAAACTTATGGTGAATCTGCCTATGTACCCACAGGAACTCGAAGAGAAACGTGAATACAAGTTCATATACTGTAACGAGAAGGAATTTGTTCCTTGACCTAACGCTTCCATATCCCTGACAGACCGAAAATAGTGGATCTTGGATTAACTATTAATGGCTAGGGCATCAATGGAACAAGGAGATGTGATGTTTTATGATGAAGTGTCTCATGATGGGCAGGAGGACCTAGATTCCCACTCCGAGGGAGGCAGTCATGGTAGCTTTGTTATGGCTCCTCCCTCCACAGTGTCCCATGAAAATCCACTTTTTATGGTCACCATGCTTTTATCTTTGTCTACTGCCAACCGTGTTGCGCATTTTTCACATCAGCATTTCTTCTCTCTGGCTTCCTTTCTGAATGTTATCCCTTTACAGTCCATTCCTCTGCAGTCACAGTCAGCCAACCCATTGCATTGCGTACTTACGCCTACGTTACCATATGTGCACACACTACCCACTTCACAATTATACACAGCTTTTGCATCCATCCCAGCTTTCACTCCCACTCCACCATCAGCGATAGGACCCACCCCTACCATGTGGTGGGCTTCAAATACGTTACCCCATGTTGCACAGCCTACATAGATGTCCCATTTTCCTCATCATCAACACTAAGTCTTGCAAGCGGTAAATCTAACTACGGGGTCATTGTCTATGCCACCTCCTATGGCACAATCGATGGTTTTCACCCCGCCTCCACCACCTACCGGGTGGTGGATGACACAGGCGGTACTGCCCGCAAGGAAAGTTCTGCCAACATCGCCCACAGGCCATGCTGCTGCTTCTATCCTGCCACCAATTGTGGCTCCACCTCTTATTCCATAGCCAACCTCTTCGTCCTCGGGTCTAGATCAAGCCTTCTAGATTATTCAAATCCTTATAGAAGAGGTTAAATGCCTTAAAGCTATCAGTTTTGATGCAATATAGGTCATGGATTTCTACCATGACGATCCTATCAGTCTAGCAGTTTCCATCTTGTCATTACCTCCTGGGATGCCACTTCCCCATTTCAGAAAATACAATGGGGAAGGTGATCCCAATGTTCATCTCGTTACCTTAAGGTCAAATTCATTGTTGCTAAAATAATGGCCACATACCATTATCCGTGTTTTTGCTATGTTCCTAACAGGTAAAGCTTTGGATTGGTATCATGCACTTCCACCCTCTTCCATCTCAACCTTGGAAGTGCTGCTAACTCGGTTCATGACCCGTTTCAAATACAACCTAAAACCAGAGATCACACTGGACCAGTTAATGGGAGTTAAGCAAGATTTTCTCGAACCGGTCCAAAATTTTATACAGCGGTGGAGTGCCACCTTGAATGAAATTCATGAGCCCATCACAGAGGCCCATCTATTGGCAATTTTGAAGGGGGCAGTCAATGACTTTATTAAGTCTAAACTATATTACATCGCTCCCTGCTCCCTTAGCCAAGCCTTCACTCAGACTAAGAGCATCTAGGATGTAGTAGAGGCTAGTAAAGATCTAGCATATGTGGCCTATAAAAATTCCCACAACAAAATAAAACACAAAGGTAAGGCTGCAGCAACAATGGTAGCATCCGTGGCTGAAGAGGCCAAAAAAAATAACAACAAAAAGATAGCTACAGTGCCTATTGAGGCTACAGCTAGCTCAAACAACGTTGACTAGCAAACAACATTGGCTCCTAAGACATTGTCTCAGCCAAAGCCTAATTTCGAGCATAAAGATCGCTCAAAATATATGGCTCTACCTGTTAAGCCTTTAGAACTTCTGAAGCAACTACTAGGAACTTGTCACATTCAACACAAGAAGGTGTCTGAGGAGGCTCTAAACTACCATAGACGGCATTGTGAGCTACTCAAGAATCCCTCCTTGGCCTTGCCAAATGAACCACCAGTTCCCAAGAACTTCAAGCTGGACCGTTTCTACGACTACCACTAGCTGTGTGGTCATGACATGGACTGTTGTTGGGCATTGAAAGATGGCATTCAACTCATGATCAACCAAGGCAAGTTGACCCTCAACAATAGTAGTCTAGTTCATCTAGAAAACTAGTCTATGCACGTGTACCAAGACCCGTTGAATGCAAATAACGCAGGGTACACTATCAACACGATGGGTACGAATGGCAATGGCCCAGCACCGCTGCAGCAACCCTTCGTGCTGTGCGTGTCTCCTCACCCATCTCAAGTGATAAATCCATCGACATCAATGGGCATGGTGCAGCAACAACCCTTTGTCCTTCGAGTTCCGCCTCAGACATCTATTCCATAGACGATAGTCATTAAAGCTGCGGCCCAACCTGTGGCCACACCTAAGGCACCCTTTGTCATCAGGGTGCCAAAGTTGTCATCTACTCCTACTATGCAAGGGCAAATGTCTAAGTCAATGCCCCAACCTCAACCCACAATGAGAGGATAAGGACCTGTGACAAATAAAAGAGCCAAGGACCGCATTACATTGGGGTTTCCTAAGCCTACCCCTCTAGCCTCGGTGCCCTTGGCTCCTTCTTCCTCTGAAAAGGATGACATTACGCAGACGCGACCATCTTCTCCTTGCCCAAGAAAATATAGCCCTCAATCACAAATCATTCCTCCTCGAGAGATCTGTCTCCTGGGATGAATGGAAGAAGAGAAGGGCAACAAACAACTAGACCATGGGCATAATCTCCTTGATGCTTTTACGCAAGTGAATCAGGCTCTCAAATAGAAAAATACAACGTTGAGCCTATATGACTTGCTGATGACATCCCAATTGCATCGTGAAGCCATGGTTCACATACTAGCATCCATACCAGTGGACGAAAGCTTGCCAGTAAATGAAGAAGTAATCTATTCGATCATGCTTCCCCCTACTGCTGAACAACCATGGCCCTCCCAACTGACATTCCATGACAAGTCCATTAAGGATGACCTAGAAAAGGGTCAGGTGATAATAGTGTCCATGTTCATCACTATCCGGGTCGACCAGTACAAGATTCAGAGAGTACACATAGATGATGGGGCTGCTGCCAATGTCATTCCATTTCCCATAGTGGACAAACTGGGTTTGATCAACTAGATCAATCCCACAACGACATCATGCTTGAAGTCGTTTAACGGGGCACGGGTGCAAGTTAAGGGAACTGTACAGATCAACTTTGTAGTAGGGGATCAATTCTCCACAAATGCAGTGTTCATCATTATCGAGGAGATGCTCGGCTTCAACCTAATCTTGGGGAGGTCTTGGTTGGCTTAGTTAAGGGCCATCTCATCACCCATTCACCAAGAGATCCACTTGCCCTATGCGGGAGGGAAAGTAATCATCCACGGTGATAAGATGACTCCTCAAGCTATCAACAACATAGAAATGGAACAAGGTTCAGAGATTGAAATCCCCGAAGATCAAACTCCTATCCCAACAGTTGAACATACCGACACAGTTGCCAATGAAAGCTTGACTTGGACTTAATTACCCTTCCAGGAAGGGGATGATAGCGTAGAGGAGTGGTGTAATAGGCCTCCTCATCCATATGCATCGCCAAACCTAAGAATGATCAAGAAGCAGCTGCAGAACTAATAAACAAACACGTTAGCATAGCATGTTGCATCGGTCCACACTGCTTACTATTACGTTGTTTACATTCTTTATCGTTTCATGTTACATCTTCTACCATTATGCTTCTTCACTATCGCTGGCTCAAAATGGCCTTAAACTAGTTATGGCCTGCTACAGCCTAAAATTGGTAATTCCGTTTATTCTTTTCCATGTGTGATGGCCTGGCCCGAAATGGCCTTAAACTATCATCAACCCGAAATGGCCTTAAACTATTGCTAGCCCGTAGTGGCCTAAAATGTGTAACCTTTTCGACAAAGCATTTTTCTTCAAAAAATAAAATTAAAACCTTTCTTTTACAAACACCATTAACTGGCTTAAAAACAAAAAAAATGTTATTCTTTATTATCTTTTATTACAACAAAAACCCTTGACCAGTATTACTACGCTACACATCCCCCTTGTTACCATCTCCATCTGCTTCACCCAACTTCACATCCACCTCATGATGATCTTCCTCATGAAGATCTTCTTCGGGTAGATCCTTTTCATGGGGGTGATCCTCTCTGTGAGGCTTCTCCTCATGGAGATCCTCTTCGTGCTGATCCTACAATTTGACATGAGGAAAACATTAGCATTGCAATAAAAATCACGCATAAGAAAAATACAACAGTCGCATAGCTTACCTGTGATGGTCCTGCGTCGGCCGTGAAAGAAATTTGTTCTAGGCCGATTGATAGGCATTACATAATCTTGNATGGTCCTGCGTCGGCCGTGAAAGAAATTTGTTCTAGGCCGATTGACAGGCATTACATAATCTTGTCCTCAGTGAGCTCTACCCAAACGCCATCTCCTAGATCAGTTCCAACCTTGACCTTCCCATTTTCCATAGGAGTCCACCAAGGCAACTTAGGGAAAAAGGAAGGGATAGTGGTGTCCCTGCCAGGGAGGGTCATCTCTCTCTCAAGGGAGACACTCACTGTCACTTGTTCCTAGAACTTTTTATATGCTCTAGAAGCACCAATGACATCGAGGAACAGCCGGAGGAACTGTGCTTCAACCGCAGAATCTCTGTTATGTCTGCGGTAGGTAGCACATTCCTGCTTATACATGTGTTTATGATTTTTTTGTGCCTACCCCTATTCCTCACACTGTAGTCCTTCCAGTCTTGGTTCTTCTGGGTTAGAAGATCCATTTGCATTCGTTGCTCGATGAGCTCACAGCTAGCTTGAACATTGTTCCTGACGACTGTCTAATAGCAGGTGTAGTCAATCACAACCATATGCCAATTCCTATCATTGGTATCCTAAGCTTGCAAAAATTCATTCTTGGACTCAAGGTCCTCCACCCTAATAGCTGGGGTGTTTTTCCCCTTTTCTACTTTCTGCAACCTCTTCTAGAGATCTTCGTTGATGTTTTGACTCTCCCATAGAGAAAGGACCGAGTGCAACGCACATTTACACATCTCATCGTAAACATGACGTGGCACTTCAGTCACCTTTGGTGAGGGTTTAGGGTAGCATTTACATCGACACGCTCTTTGGGATTCCATTTGAGGCGAGATGCTATAACACGAAGATGACAGTTATACGCGACAAGATGACATAATGTGACAGTTTCAACAATTCCTGCATAACAACAGTGACATACCAATCTTAGGATCAATTGGCTCCAAGAGACCTATCATATCATTAATAATTCCTTCCATGAAGGAAAATTTGTTGGGGGCCTCAGCCCAACATTGAGTAGGGGTTGCTGACGAAGGTGCGCAACTGTTATCAGAAGTGCCTACTACGCAAACAAAACAAGTTAAACATAACATAGTAGACAAAGGTAAAATTTGAGATGCTACAATAATGCAAAGCTCCTATCCAGCAAACCCTCAGGGATAATAGTTTGAGGATTGCCCATCGAAGAAAGGTTAAGTAAGCGGTC
This sequence comes from Gnetum montanum, assembly GCA_015680685.1. NCBI lineage: Eukaryota > Viridiplantae > Streptophyta > Gnetopsida > Gnetales > Gnetaceae > Gnetum > Gnetum montanum. Next base: position 22,157 of record MNCI01024469.1, on the reverse strand, counting down.
AAACTCACCAGCAACGAATCGCTCCTCCCTTTCCAGCCCATCCAAAAGGGCCATGGCATCTTCTACACTCATCTTTCCTTCAGGCATAGGAGTCTACGTACTACCCATGTTGTCAACAGGGACCTCCTTTTCCAAAATTGGGGCCCCTTCCCCATGCTACAAGACTATGGCCCCTATTTTAGGGGTTAGCCCCTCCACATCTTTCTCTCTTCTTGTAGAATGCATCACAGTTAGCAAAACTTTACTCACTTCCCACGAGTGCTACACGACAAAACGATGTTTATACATAGCGTAATATACATAAACTAATCACACATTACTCTACTTACTAGCTGGGGGATGGCTCCTGCGAAACTTAATTTGCAGTTTCCTCCCCTATTTAATAGTCGGGCCGGGAGAATCCACAATTGAATGACACTTTTTCCACTGAACCTATGAGGCTACTATTTCTGCTACCAGGTGCTTCCCCTTTGATGCATTGCCAGTGTTAGAAGGGGGTGCCCCACCCATGCTGTCTCAACCTTAGAGGGGATGCACCACCCGACCCTTAGTCGTTATTGAAAGCAACTCCCTGATACCTTTAGGAGGATCTTGGGATCGGACGGTACGGAATACCTGGCAAATCCACAGCTTGATGATCTGGTTGCAATCCTATTGCACCCAGACTCCATCCTTGTGAACCACCAGGAATTTCACAAAATACTACAAACAAGCTATGAAGAAGGCAAAATGCATGTTGAAACAAGACTTAAGCTTCTTGTGAAGCTTGACCATTTCAGCCTGCAGGCCTTCAGCAAGGTGCTTGGCCCAGTTATATCGTGTCCCCTCTTCCATAACCTCCTACATGATCCAAGCCTACTCTATTCCATGGATTTTTCCTTGGGAGAGTAGCTTGGGGAAGGCATGAGCACGGAAGAGGGGGTATATGGTGTCAGCCACCTCTAGCTAGATCTTCTCAGCGTAGATTCCTTTCTACTCTTTTTTAGTCCCTAGCCACTCCTCTATGTCCCTCTAATGTTTAGAACTCCTTTTAAATTTCTCTTCCACCGGGAGGCCATCAGAAGGATCACCAAAAAAGCCAGTGAACAATTGAGCATTAATATCAAAACTCACGTGCATATTACGCACGTGCGTGTGAAAATGCTTGGCTTGTTTGCTGAAGGAGTCAACTAGGGCCAACATTTTGGCTATCAGGACATCAGGGGTTATAGCTAGAAATAGCTCCATCAGTTCATCTTCCCGGAGGTTATTGGTTATGGCAACTTGGGCCACTTCGTGGCAAAGCCAACGTTGCGCCTCATTTATATCACCATAGTGGAAGAAGATGGTGCCTATGTCATGCCCAGAGGCTATCACCGTGACCTCCCATGATTCTTTAACTATAAAAATAAAAAAAGGTTAGAAAAAACAACAAAATAATAAAATCTTAAACATTGTTTTCATCCCCTAGGGTCACATAGTTGATCAGCGTAGCGTAACTTATCGTGTCTAAAGAGCAAAGGAAATGATGGGAGTTTCACTTGCACATCATCAACAGTGATAGGATGGTCTAAAGTCCACTCCCTATCTAGCTATCTAGAGTCTCTAAACTTGACAAAGAATTTGGCATACCGGATAGGGTAGTGTTGGATTTCAAATCCTAGTTGTCCCAGGACACCAGCATGTACATTGTTGATGGAAGTGAATTCCTTTATGGATGTTTGGACCATAGATAACATGTCCGTATCACCCTGCAGACCATCCACATCGATAAAGAACCTATGCCACAGAATACAAAAAACTGTTTACATCTAACACAAAATCAGATAGTAGTTAACAAATCATAGCACCTTGACAACACTTACCCGCTAGCATAATACATGGTGCCAAGTTGGTTCTGAAAATAGGTGATGAGATGATGAGCTACAGACAACGTATTATAGACATGATAATAATTAAACCTAGGAATCTCCTAGATCCAAGATAAGTGCCTCAAAATCTTGACACACTGTTCACGATCCCTCCCACCTACGACCTCGATTGATCCGTCCACTAGAAACATTAAGATGACCTATGTCAACCCAACTAGCAGTGTTTCTAGAATGATGGCGGCCATCTCGACTAACAGATGTGACCAAAAAATTATGCTAAAGTTATGCAAAAAAAATTGCAGGAACTCCCATGTGCCCATTTGGAACGAAACCACCTCTCCCCCTACATGAGCATGGGGAGGAGGAACGTTGGCCACAGGGACATTTAGACAGCATAGAACGCCTACAATGTCCAAAACAATTAGGATGGGCTTTAACATGACCCTTTACAATAAAACACATTACCATTATAAAATAGTTTAGACATGCTAACAATGCCAAAATAAATCGAAAAAGCTCACAAGAATCCATTACGCAACACTGAGGTTCTCGCTACTTTGACTCCTAGAAAATCGCATGTTACACTAGAGATGCATTACCCAAAACTGCCCAAATCCTTACGACAGTGCAAGGTCTGTCTATGACAACAGTGATAAAGGTAATATGGAATATTTCCCTAGTGTAACACTCGACCATTACGGGCAAGACAACGGAACCCCAATTGAGCTACATAAGGGTACAACACCTAAACTCTTGACTAGTTACGTGTTGTGTTTGTACAACATTACCCATGATCATCCGAACCCTTATGATGGTGCAAGGTCTATCTTCGACAACAGTGATGGGGGTAATATTACAAACTCCCATAGTGTAACTAATGCAGGTAGGTATCGACACCTAGCACAGTGCGTATTTTTGAAACAAATACAAATTACAGCACAATGACAATGAAAATAACCCAATGCATATATCACATAAGGAAGGTGAAGAACGACTTACTGGGTGAGTGGAGTAGCCTCCTGAGTTTCGACTCGCGCCTTCAAAATTTACCCCAAACTTTTCTGTACTTCATCGATCGTGGCCAACTTGGCGTGTTTGCATTCAGTCTTTGATGCCATTGTTACACCTGAATAACCTTTACAAAATTGTCAACATACACTTTCCTTCTGCTTTAGCCTAATTCAAATTTGCTTCTATATTTTCTGAAATCATCGGCATAAGGTTGGAGGAAAACGAATGTCGACAAACCTCTGGAGAGATACAAACGACCTTGCCTTCGCGTAAGGGTAAGCTAGAAAAATGAAGATAGAGTGCCTTGGATGGTCTGCGCACAGATCAACCAAGGACTTTCCCGAGCGTATGTTGTTGTTTATGCTAGGGTTATCATCACAAACATAAATCAGAGAAAATAATGTAACGTAATGAAACGTGACAGAGCGTAACGAAACTTAACAGAGCGTAATGAAACATAACACAGCATAACGAAACGTAACAGAACGTAACAAAATGTAACGAAATGTAAACATAAATAGAGTATATGCAGGAACATGTAATGAAACAAAACAATCCAAAAAATAAATCAACATAGAAAAATGGATGGCAAATAATGGACAATGCTATATTAATCAACAAGATGTGCACCGGTCAAAACGTAGTTGTGTTTGCAAGTCGAATGTTAAGCTCCAATGCGAGGTGTTTATAAGCACTAGGAATCACATGCGTCTAGGCTCAATATTGCTTGTTTTTCTACTTCAAATTTCGCCAACCCCATTTATGGAAATGAACATGGTATTTCTACATTTTGCTAGGCTCGAGAGTTGGATTAGATGGGATCAATGGCTGTGAGATGAGAGAAAAACAAATCACGCGACAGGTGTACATGGGAAATTGCATTCTAGACTAGGTGCACTGTATCTTACAATGTAAGCTAGGTTACGCTCATGGAAGCAGTGTAAGAGCTTGAAAAGCTCACGAATGATGAAGCTTACAATAAAAATTTATAATGAATTTACAATTCATATTTGACTCTGGCTTGCTTGGAACTTCATGGTCTCTTGGATCGACTGCTGTAGGACGTTGATTTGAGAGGTTCTATGGCTATTTGAAATGTTTTTTTTGTTTCATCAAGGCTATCAGCGTGAGTTGATCTTGCCCTAGCGTGTCTTCGGCATGTGTCTGAAATGCTCTAGGCCACTTTTGGCAGCTCACGTTGGGTTCATGCTATCAGCGTGAGCTGGGTGTGAGCTGATTGAAATGATTCATTTCACATCAAATCTTGATTTTTAAGGCTTATCCTTCAAGTGTAACTATTGCCTGCCCTTGGGGGCCACTTGGATGCTGATTTTGAGCCTATTTATGCTTGATTTAAGCCATTTTGGTAACTCACGCTGGGCTCACACTATCAGCGTGACTCCAGTGTGATCCCAGCGTGACCTGGGCATGACCAAGGCGCAACCAAGCCAAAATAACATTTTCACACCAGAACTTTGATTTTCCTGGATCTTGTTAACAAGTAGAACTATTGCCTATCCTTAGGAGTTGAGTTGATGCTAAAATTGTGCTTGGGGCTGCCTGTTTGGACTAGTTTCTATTTGGTCATGCTGGGCTCATGCCCCAGCGTGACCCTAGTGTGACCTGGGCATGACCAATGAAAATAGTATATTTTTGAGCTTGGAATAAGGATTCTAAGGATTCAGAACCTAGGGTAACCATTAGTGAACCTTTAGGATGACTTGTACCTTCAAAATTAGGCAATTTTAACACTATTTTATGGCTGTTTTGAGTCACTCACGCTGGGAGCAAGTTAGCCTTATAGTATGGGCAAGCTGGCTTGACTTCCATGTCGTAGTTGAGAGTTTTCTTCTCAAGACTCGAGAGGCTCTGAATTATTCTTATTTCAAAGTCTGGAGGAATCTACTTGAGTAGTTGTGGTGTTTCATTAGCCCCTCTTTGTTGAAGTCTGGAGGAATCTACTTGAGAGGTGTCGACAAAGAAGTATAAAACACCATGAACAACCAAGTACCAAGCATTGTCCATTGGCCCCTAGCTGGATGTCATCGCACCGTGCTCAAAAGTACATTGGGTTGAGGGAAATGTAGTTTAGCAAAAGGAGGGAATTGTTTGTGACCAAGGGAATCAAAAGATGATCAAGGGTTATAAGTGTTGCCAGAATTGTGGGAGAGGAGTGCTCTCGTGTGAGCAAGTCGTGTCGTTGGTCTTTTTCAATAGCTGGGTTTTTAGCAGACTTAGAACCAAGACACTGGAGGTGCATTCTTTGGAGAAACAGAACCCTTGTGTTACGTTTAAGGGGGCCTGTAAACAACCAAATTCACGCGATGATGTGCCACATGATCATTTGCGGCATGAGTGTTTTCCCAGGACAATTGTCTTCTCACCTGGGGCTTGTATGAGAAGAACCAATGATCTTTGGTCTATGACGTCCACAGGGTCATGGAGACCTTTTCTGTGTATTTTTCTCTTTGACCTTTTTTTGTTCTTTTGTTTTTTTATTTTTTGTTTGGTCCCTTTAAAGGAGCTTGCTTTTTTTCGTGCTGTACTCATGCTCATGCATTTTGCATTTGTATCATGTGCTATGCATTGTGTTTTGTGTTGTAACTGCTTATGGGGTCACAGTGGACAACAGTGCATCAAGAGTTTTGGGATGAATATTGTATCAAGGGACTATAATTGAGTAGGGTAAAAGGATCATGATGAGGAATGGGAAATGCATTAGGAGTTGGAAATGTACTTATGAATGGATTGATTAACCCAGTTGTGAGTGTCAGGAAGAATGTGATACTTTGTTATCATGATGGAATGCATCTATGCATGAATGCCTCAAGTGTGTCATCCTGCAAACACCACTCCAAGGGAGTAAGAAAAAAGAACACAAATGATTCAGTTAGCTTAAGAACTTTAAACTTGAACTCAGCCAATGGAATGGAGCTATCATGTGGATCTTCAAGGCAAATAGAATCTTTGAACAGCATTCAGTTTCATCCCAATCCATGTGACAAATCAGGTGGCAGGTCCTTCGTGAACATGTATAACCGATTGCAACAGCATGCCTTTTCGAATGACGCCAGGTTGTTGATGATGTCACCATTTTATCGTCGTAGCGGATGGTCCAATGCTAGTTTATAGTCATGGCGGACTATGGAGAGGCTAGCTAGTTTATAGTCTTAGTGGACTCTGGTGAATGAGTGTGGTAGTTTAGTGTCATGTCGGACAGAGCTCTATGGTGTTGGTTTATCGTCATGACACCAGGACGTTCTATGGTGCTAGTTTTAAGTCTTAGCTCCAGGACTATTCTTACCTTGCTTGTGGAAGGTGTAATGTCGTATGCATGGTCATGTTGTGTGCTTGCAAGATCCTATAAAAATTAACTAGAAAGAAAAAAAAAATCAAGCAATACTTGTTGTAAGCAGAGTTAAAATGTGAATGAAAGAAAAGCAACGCATGGTAGTTTTAGATTGTTCTGGGCCGTAAGCTAGTTTAAGGCCTTTTCGGGCCATTGTTAGTTTATCATCATTTCGGACATAGGATAGTTTAACGTTATTTCGTATAGAGGTTGTCAAGGCCTATTGGGTGGATGGGGCATTGTCACCACGTATGATGATCTCCCTTCCTACGTGGAGGAAGTGGAGTTCTTGGTGGATGGGAGATGACACTACACATGACCTAGCTAGCCAGGGGCGCCCTAGGATCATGTTTTAGTCTGGCATCTTGTCAACGACTGTAAAGTTTGCAAACATGGGGTGCTGGTCTCCTATTGTGAAGGAGATGTGGATTGTGCCCTTAGTGGCCATGTAGGCTCCATCAAAGGAGTTTAGAGACTCGATTTCGGTCAATTGAATGTTGTCCATTAGGCCTAGTCATTCAACGACGGAGTGTGTGACAATATTTTCTGTTGTGCCATCATTGATGTGTACTTTGTGTACTATGTATTTTTTGATGCTGACATTAGTGTTCAACGGTACATGTGTGACCTCCCCTCATTTGGGGTCGATCTTGACATCATTGTTGTGGAAGGTTAGAGTTGTTATGTCTGTGTCTTGTGGTACAGGGGATGTAATGGCTATGCGAATGGTGTCTTCAGTTGCAAACATGTTTTCTATAGTAGGGATGGAGGCGAGCATGTGTGCTAGTGCTTGACAATGCTCTGGTGATGTTAAGATGAGGTCAAGCAAGGTAGGCATTACATTCTTATGTTTTAATGCATTGTGTGTATGAGATACCCCCCCTGCAAGATTGTCGTTTACGTTTGTCATGGTGGGAGCCTCTTTGATTGCGCAAGCCATGATGTAGAGCTCTTGTGGAGGGGCAATGCATAAGGATTGTTGTTTAGTGGGCCTAGGAGTAGAGCTAGGGCTGGTTCATGGTTTAGGTGTTGGTGACTTGGGTTACCACTGCTTGTAAGTGGCCAAGTTACTAGAACTTGGGCTTGGTGTTGGTGTCGTCGGAGCGACTTGTGTGTTTAACATCGCGATGGATGATTGTTACCAGTTTATCGTCTTAGCGGATGGTTGTTGTGGAACCTTTACCACAAAGGGTGCTGTGGGTTTATGAGGTGGCACTTTGATGACAAAGGGAGGCCTCTTGCTTATGGAGGCGAAGAGGGCTTTTGCCATGTTGGAAGGCACATGAATCAAAAAGGGTTGTTGCATAGGTTTGGGCTTGCCACCTATGCTAATTGAGTTTATGACGTAGGAGGCATCGTCTGTGTTGGACTGACTTGCCTTGTCAATCACTAGTTGGCCTTGCTCTATCATTCTTTGTAGGTCATCTTGCAAAGCATGGTAGTTGTTTGTATTGTGACCAGCCATTTGATGGTAATGAAAATATTGGTCCAGTTTAAAATGTTGTGGGACTGGGGGCTCATTTGGTACTACTAATGTCGGGTTCCTTAGTAGTTCACAGTACCTATCATGTTTTTGGTGGGTAATCTCGAACACGTGTTTGTGTTGGATTTGCCCAGATTCAAGAGTTGCTCCAATAGTTGAGAGAGTTGCATCAGTAATGGTGTGTACTTTGAGCAGTTCTTGCGCTAAAAGCTGGGCCTTGGGGTGGCCCCTGTCGATGTAGGTGAGTTGGCGCCAAAGTTGGCGACTTTGTTAGTCGGGGCTTTGGGTTGCTTAGTTGTTGGGCCCTAGTTGGTTGCTTTTGTGCTTGCGGATACTGTTGCCTCGGTTGTGTTTTTCTTGTGAGTATGTTGGTTTTTGTAGGCCACATAAGCCAGGTCATTGCTTGATTACGCTGCCTCCTCTATGCTTTTGATTTGCGCAAATGCTTGACTCAAAGTATGAGCACTCAAATAATAGAGTTTAGACTTAACGAAGTCATTCACAGCAGCTTCAAAAATGGTGAGCAAGTATGTCTTGGGGATGGGCTCGTGGAGTTCATTCAGGGCTGCGCTCCACCTTTGGATGAATTTTTGCACTAGCTCTAAAGGCGCTTGTTTTATTTGGATTAGACTATCTAGCGTGGCTTCAGGCATCAAGTTATACTTAAAATGGGTAACGAATTGATGTAACAAATCCTCTAAAGAGGATATGGAGTTATGAGGCAAGGCTCGGTACTAGTCTAATGCTCTGCCAGTGAGGGACATGGAGAACACACGCAAGATTGCATGGGGTCATGCCTGAAGCAACAAGCATTCTAGTCTAAATATGACTAGATGGGCATTGGGGTCTCCTTCCCCGTTGTATTTGGTTAGTTGGGGTAAAGAAACTTCTTTGGGCAAGGTTAATGGTGGCATTGAAGAGCTAATAGGATCATCTTGGTAGAAATCCAACACTTTAAGCTCTTCATTGTTAGTAGTTTTGAGGCATTTTACCTCATCGGTGAGCTCTTGCATCATCCTTTTGGCTTCAGCCCATTCTTGGGCACTTGGTGGAGCAGTAGGTTGGCTAGTTTGAGTGCCATACAAATTAGATTGCTGTATGGTTGGTAGGAATGATGATTGTTGAGTGATCGGAGGTTGGACTTGTGGAATAGTTACAGTGGATGCTACTAAGTGTAGCATACCGTAAGGTGTAGGTTCTTGTTGTTGTTGAGCGACAGGGGTAGTCCATTGGCCAATTGTGGGTTGCGAAGGGAAGCTTTGTATGTGATGTTGTACTGGAGGAGCTACAGGTGTGGTATGAACCTGCACTCGTGGGATGAAGTGTGTAGATGTTGTAGCAGGTATCACAGATGGCATCCCAATTACTTGGGGTGGGAAAGTTGCTCCTACATTAATTTGAGAGGGGGGTTGTTGGGGTTGTACTTGTAAGAGAGGGGATAACGTGGTGACTGGAGGAATAGTGGGCATGGGTACAGTGGATTGAGAGTTGGTCATAGGGAGAGTGGGAATAAGAGTGGACGCTTCCTATTGGGGCACATGTGCTTGAGTGCTTTTAATTGTATGAAGAGACATGGTCTCTCCCGTGAACAGGTGAAATAACATGTTCGCATAAGTATGCAGAATGAGAGTATGATACGAATCTCCATGTTCAGACTGAGCCATGAAATTATCTTCTTCATCTTTTTTTTGAGGTTCTCCGGTGGGTTGCCGCAAGGTTTGATTCCTTGTCATGAGGAGTTGGGATATAAGTTCATGATGAGATTCAAAGAGGGGAATCACATCGTATGCTGAGGGGATAAAGTTATGCCCCCCTTATAGATGAACTCATAATGTCTTTTTGCTTCCATTTTCGTGTGATCAGTGGGTAGGTTGACTTGGATCTTTACACAGATGAAGTTGTATTATTCTCGGGTGAGAATTGTATAGGCAGGGTCTTTGCCTTGTAACCTAAGTGATCGACAGGTTGGCCCTTGAAGGTTCATTTCTTCGACGGTGACTATGGATTCGGTTGCAATCACAGGATTTTAGATTTTAGCATTGAGGTCAGAAATGGGAAGTGTTGCTTTGATCTGGGATGCTTCCATGTGTATAACTAGTTTGACTAGCTGAATTTATGAAAACAGCATATGTAAGCCTAGCTTGAGTGAACCGAGTTCAGCGTGAGCAAGCTCAGCATGCGTAACTATGTTCAGCGTGAGCAAGCTCAGCGTGTGTAACTGGTTTCAGTGTGAGCAAGCTCAATGTGCGTAACTAGGTTCAGCATGAGTAAGCTCAGTGTGCATAACTGGTTTCAGCATGAGCAAGCTCAGTGTGCATAACTAGTTTTAGCATGAGCAAGCTCAGCATGCATAACTGGGTTCAGTGTGAGCAAGCTTAACATGCGTAACTGGTTTTAGCGTGAGCAAGGTTAGTGTGCATAATTGGTTTCAGCATGAGCAAGCTCAACGTGTGTAACTGGGTTCAGCGTGACCAAGCTCAGCGTGCGTAACTGGGTTCAGCGTGAGCAAGCTCAGTGTGCATAACTTTGTAACGTGAGCAAGCCTATCATGAACAGGCTCAGCATAAATGAGGGTTTTGGTTTCAGTGCTTAATTAGCGCAACATTTCAAATCGTGGGGTGACTAAAAGTTTTTTCAAACCGTAAGTAGGTTCCCTCCTTCTAGCGTCATTTTCTGTACTATTCGAAATCGTCAACGTAAGGCTGGAGGAAAACGAACACCGAAAGACCTCCAAAGAAATACAGAAGACCTTGCCTTCGCACAAGGGCAAGCTAGAAAAATGAAGGCAGAGTGCCTTGGATGGTCTGCACGCAGATCAACCAAGGAATTACCCAAGCGTACGCTGTTTCCTGCGCTAGGGTTATTGTCACAAACGTAAATCAGAGAAAATAATGTAATGTAATGAAACATGACAAAGTGTAACGAAATGTAACAGAGCGTAACGAAACCTAATAGAACATAATGAAACGTAAACGTAAATAGAGTATATGTAGGAACATGCAATGAAATGGAACAATGCAAACAATAAATCAGCATAGGACAATGGATGGAAAATAATGAACAATGTTATATTAATCAACAAGATGTGCACCGGTCAAAACATAGTTGCATTTGCAAGTCGAACGTTAAGTTTCGATGCGAGGTGTTTACAGGTGTTGGGAATCACATGCATCTGGGCTCAGGATTACTTGTTTTTTTGCTTTGAATTTTTCCAACCCCGTTAATGTCAATGAACAGGGTATTTGTACATTTTGCTAGGCTCGAGAGTTGGATTAAATGGGATCGATGGCTGCGAAATGAGAGAAAAATGGATCACGCGACAGGTGTATGTGGGCAACCGCATTTTAGACTAGGTGCATTGTATCTTACAATGTAGGCTAGCTTACGCTCATGGAAGTAGTGTAAGAGCTTGAAAAGCTCATGAATGGTAAAGCTTACAATGAAAATTTATAATGAATTTACAATTTAGATTTGACTTTGGCTCGCTTGGAACTTCATGGTCTTTTGGATCGACTGTTGTAGGATGTTGATTTGAGAGGTTCTATGGCTATTTGAAATGTTTCTTTTATTTCATCAAGGCTGTCAACGTGAGTTGATCTTTCCCTGGCATGTCTTCGACGTGTGTTTGAAATGCTCTAGGCACTTTTAGTAGCTCACGTTGGGCTCACGCTGTCAGCGTGAGCTGGGCGTGAGCTGATTGAAATGATTCATTTCACATCAAATCTTGATTTTCAAGGCTTGTCCTTCAAGTGTAACTATTTCCTACCCTTGGGGGCCACCTAGATGCTAATTTTGAGCTTGTTTGTGCTTGATTTGAGCCATTTTAGTAACTCACGTTGGGCTCACGCTGTTAGCATGACTCTAGCGTGACCCCAGCGTGACCTAGGCATGACCAACTCATAACCAAGCCAAAATGCCATCTTCACACCTGAACTTTGATTTTCTTGGAGCTTGTTAACAAGTAGAACTATTGCCTGTTCTTAGGAGCTGAGTTGATGCTGAAATTGTGCTTGGGACTACTTGTTTGAACTAGTTTCTGTTTGGTCACACTGGGCTCACACTCCAGCGTGACCCCAGCGTGACCTGGCCATGACTTGGGCGTGACTGTATTTTCGAGCCCAGAATCAGGATTCTGAGGGCTGGGAACCTGGGGTGACCATTAGTGGACCTTTAGGATGACTTGTACCTTCAAAATTAGGCCATTTAAACATGGTTTTGAGGCTATTTTGAGTCACTCATGCTAGGAGCAAGCTAGCCTTACAGTATGGGCAAGCTAGCTTGAGTTCCATGGCGTGGTCGAGAGTTTTCTTCTCAAGACTTGAGAGGCTTTGAATTATTCTCGTTTCAAAGTGTTGAGGTGAAATTTTATGGTGTTTCAGCTACACTTGCAGTTTACCTTGAGGATGAACAATATACTTATAAGTGTGATGGTGAAAAATTGCTGTTCTCATGCCCGATCAGCGTGGAACCTTCCCGAAGTGTAGTAATGTCATTTGGACATGAAATGTAAAGATCACGCCATTAATCTCGTAGATATCGCATTAATTACTATCTGAAAATACCCTAAACTAACGCACAACTTATCATCTCGTAATTCGATCGCATTAACTATGATCCGCAAAGACCCTAAACTAGCTGTTTTGCTGCACTAGATACACCACATTATACTTTTAGCCATAGTCCGTGAGGACTTTAAGCTAGCACCTAGGAAACCTTCCTTGCTTGCTTTTTTCTTACAAACTCTGTATATTGTAATGGTCCACTAAGACCTTAAACTAGTAGCCTTTTTGACACGTACCTCTAAAGCCTTGTATCATTTCACCATGTTGACAAAAACAACCTAACTACTTCCTTTCTTGGTGGTTTTGCAGGTCAATTTGCAAATGGACGAAGCTTTGCTTGCACCCCTAGCCCTAACAGGCCGATACAGGGAAACCTTTAGATAGCCTAATCTTGTAATGATAGGAACCGACTCCTCCTCCTATGACATAATCATAGCAGCCTCGGAAGTATCCCCAGACTGGCTAGAACATTTGGCCCAAACACTAGACCTGGAGGCTGGTGATGTGACCGAGGATCCCATCACTAAGATCTCTATGGTTACACACAAAGGAGAAAGCAAAACTCTGAAGGTTAGTTCTCTCCTTGACCAACAAATGCAGAACGACATATCTCGAGTTCTCCAAGATAACGTTGCAGTGTTCACATGGTCGTATGAAGACATGCTGGGTTTAAACCCATGACTAATACAACACAACATCATGTTAGACTCGTGTATCAAAGAGGTTAAACAGAGAGCATGAAAGATTAAGCCTAAAATCACGTTGGGAATGCATGGCGAAATCACTAAGCTATATCAAGCTGGTTTCATCCATGCAGTTGATTACTTAGATTGGGTGTCAAACATCATTGTTGTTTCTAAGAAAATGGGAGGAATACGCATCTATATAGACTTCCACAATCTGAACAAGGCAAGGGTTAAAGACAATTTTCCATTACCGAGTATTCATCAACTTATCAACACAATAGCTGGACATGCTTTACTATCCTTTATGGATGGGTTTTCAGGATATAATCAAATCCGTATTAACCTAGAACATCAACTAACTACAACTTTCATGATCCCCTGGGGAACTTTTTATTATACCATGATGCCTTTCGGGCTAAAAAAAACTGGAGCAACTTATCAACGTGCCATGACGTATATTTTTAGTGATTATCTCTTAGAGAGATTGAACGACTACGTAGACGACATAACTATTAAATCTAGGAAGTTGATAGATCACCTAGGGAATTTAGAGTTAATCCTTAAACAATGTCTTAGGCATGACCTATGACTCAACCCAAGAAAATGTGTGTTCAGAGTTAAAATCAGATGCATGCTGGGGTTTGTAGTGTCAGAGGTTGGCATACGAGTTAACCCTGACAAGGTTAGGGCCATCATTAACCTGGCATTTCCTACAAACCTCAAAGAACTACGTGGGTTGCAAGGTAGATTATAGTTTATCAGAAGGTTCATCTCGAAGTTGATAGAAAAGTTATACCCCATGCAACATCTGCTAAAGAAGGGGGTTAACTTCAAATGGACCGAGGACTATCAGCATGCTTTTGATGACTTAAAGAAAGAGTTGTTACATTTGCCAACGGTTTTCCTGCCACAAAGGGATCAACCCTTCTACATCTACCTGGCAAGTTTAGATATGTCCATAGTTACGTTGTTGTGTCAAAATAGGGACGCTAGGTTAGAAATCCCCAACTATTATCTAAGTCACACTCTATTTGCATATAAAACGAGGTACAATGAAGTAGAGCGTAACTGCTTGGCATTGGTTTTCGTGCTCAAAAAATGTAGACACTATCTTTTTTGCAGCTAGGTTAACATAATTTACAAGAACAACATTCTATGGGCAATCACAAATAATTTATACGAGAGTAGTAAGATAGCCCGATGGAAAGCCATCACAACAGAATTTAACTTACACTACATTGGCCAATATTCTACGAAAGGCCAAGCGATAGCCAACCAACTTGTAGCATCACCTGTTAATAATCAGGTGACGATAGATCCTGAATTTCCAGATGAACATGTACATAGTTTAAGCCCTGTATCAACAGGCCTCGAAGCGATGCTACACTTTGATGGAGCTTCGACTACTAGAGGTGGCAATGCCGCCACTGTCATCACACTTTCCCCTGAGGATGTTCACCCATTGGCTTACTACCTGGCGTTTCCCCATACGAACAATGTGGTAGAATACGAGGGGCTCCTTAGGGGACTGTTAGCAACTAGAGAACTGAACATTCAACACGTGACAATCTGAGGTGATTTAATGCTTGTTGTCAATTAGATCATAGAAGTCTACGCCTGGAAAGTCATGCATCTACAACCCTATTGTGATATGGCTAAAGACCTTCTGAAGATTTTTACAATGATTGATGTCCGACACGTGCTATGTAGTGAGAACACTATAGCTGATGCACTAGCTACGCTAGCTTTAAACGTGCCACCACATTTGTTTGCCACCTTGCCCACTTTAATGATGGAATGTACAGATCCTGTCATCCAAGTAATGCAAATCTCTTCTTTAAGTGTGGAAGGAATGCCAGAATGGTACGACAATATTAAAACCTATCTTCTACGTGGTGAACCACCGCACGAGTTGACATCTGTACAAAAGGATGCAATCTGTAAGCGTGTCAGGGAATATGTCATCATCGGAGACAACACTCTATGTAGGCGCTCCTTTGATGGGGTATTGTTAACCTACGTTAATAACGACCAAGTGCAAAGGATAGTTAATGAAGTCCATGAGGGACTATGTGGAGGACACATAGCCCCACGAGCCGTGGTCGCTAAAATCAGATGCTTAGGATATTACTGGCTGTACATAGAACGAGATTGCTTTACCAAAGTTAAGACATGTGACACATGTCAACGTTACGCAAATCTAATACACATGTCACCAACTAAGTTGCATACCACATAGATCACTTGGTCATTCCAACGATGGGGGCTAGATATCATAGGTCCCATCATGCCTAAGTCTTTCACAGGACATAGTTTCATTATCACTGCCACTAATTACATCACAAAATGCGTCGAGGCTATTCCCCTATGAAAGACTACATCTCAACAGGTTTGCCATTTTATCTTGGATAACATAGTAACAAGGTTTGGGCTTCCCATGACTATTGTGACCGACAATGGGCCACAATTTAGTAGCACTGAAACCAAATCTTTCTGTAATAACCTTGGTATTAAGAAATCTTTTTCCTCACCATATTACCCACAAGCAAATGGTCAAGTAGAAGCAACAAACAAGGTGGTTATCAAGTTACTGAAAAAGGTGCTCAGCAGCAACAAGAAATGATGGCTGAGTAAATCCTCTACGTGCTATAGGCCTATCGTACGACATGTAGAATAGCTACGGGTAGGACACCATATAGCCTAGTCTACAGATCTGAAGTAGTGTTGCCCCTTGAACTATAGGTTCCCTCATTGTAGATGGTTCTCTCTATGATTATAAATGAGACTCAACATAATGAGTCCAGGATCGTGGATCTAGACTCAGTGGAGGAGAAGTGCATCTAGACACTTATCAGCATTGAAAAATATCTAGATAGGCAAAGGCAGAAGCATCATCGTAACCTGCATCAGTGACCGATCAAGAAAGGAGACTTGGTCCTTAAAGCCTTTCATGAACCAGTGAGAAAATTCTCCGCAAGCTGGGAAGGCCCCTTCCTGGTTGTCAACGCATATCACAACGGAGCATTCAGGCTAGCAAACATCAACAACAATGAGCTTGCAAACCCGATGAATCATATGTACCTAAAGCAGTACCACATTTAAATGTCAGCTCGGCTAGAACGCAAGGTAACAAATGTCCACTACAACGTAAAACTGGTATTGCTATAATGAACGTTTGCTACGATGTAAAACTGGTAGTGTTGTACACGTCCAGTACGACGTAAAACTGGCATTTTTTGCACACATCCGCCATGATGCTAAATTGGCAAAGCTTTCAACGGTTTGCCACGACGTAAAACTGGCAAGGTAAGCATTTGTCTGCTGAGATGTTAAACCAGAACAGACTTGTCCCTGGGTCACGACACAAAACTGACACCCACAGTAAGGTCTACTAGGACCATAAACTAGCCCTTCCACCATCCGCTAAGACGTGAAACTAGCACACTTCGGTCTTCCCAGACTTTAAACCGCTACCCCCCAGTATTCTACTAATTCCTCAGATATGCCGAAGGACATACTACTAACTCCTTGGAGATGCCACCGCAACAATCGATCAGCAATTGCAGCTCCTGAGGTTAGCATTGCCAGTTGGAGCCCCAAGGAAACTATGGTCACCCATAGCCTTGGTTGTCTCCAGCCGTCGCTGCCATCAGGGTCTGGATTCTCAAATTCATATGACTAGCTCTTTGCCTAGTCAGATGGATAAGATGAACCTGGCTATCGACGAAAAATTCCTAAGCCACGGTGACAACAGAGGGACCCTTTCCTTTTTTATTGTGGTCCCCTTTTTATGGTGCGCTCCCGTTTTTGCTTCGGATGACATTTGTTTCAATAGCCTCCCCAGCGGTTTAGGACAGTTGATTTTGTTCTCTGTTCTTTGTTATGTTTTGCAGGTTACTTGCTACAACAACGTTGTTCAAAGATGCATTCACTAGGAGGGTGAGGCATCACAGTGTTTCGACATGGCTGCTTGGACTAGCTTGACTACTTGGGAGTGTAGACCCTGCCTTTCCCCTCTAGACACCTTACCTTACTTTTTCCCTCTCTTATCCTTGAAACTACCCTTACTTTCTCTTCCCATTTGTACAAAAGATGTAAACATACAAGGAGCCTTTCGCACATGATAACCGTCACATCCATGAACTAGCATAACACAACTCGCCTCATGGAAGGCATCTATAGGCAAAAAAAAGTAGGAAAAGCCAAGCAAAATGGATGAAACGCAACTCGTCCAGGCCATACGGGCGTAACACAACTCACACAGGCAAGTCCCACATATACAGTGCAATAGCGTAACCTCTCGTGAAAACACTAGCAAGAAGTTATCTAATAAACATGTTTGCGAGGTATCCTGCTCACACCTGAGTCTTCCCCGAACCTCTCTCCCTCACACTTGTAAAATTCCTCTTCTATTCCTTATGCTCCCAACCTTCGCACTTCCAAGTTTGACAAAGCAACATCTGAGCAGCAGCCGATGAACGATGTTGGTGTCTTTACCTCTGTGGTGTTTCGCATTCTTTTTCGACGTCTCTCGAGCAAGCCCTCCAAACGTCAACAAAGAGGGGCCATTGAAACATCATGAAATTTCCAGACCTCGATGGTTCAACAAAGTCTTGAAGTTTAGGCAAGGATTCCCACAAGTGCAGCGTCAAGACATCCAAGTGATAGAAGCACCAAAAACAGTTGCACATCTCAACAAGTTTTTTTCAGCTAAGGACCTGCTACGCTACGCTACGTAGCTCAGCATAGTAGACTTCAGGAGGATAGAACAAAATAAGGGATGCATGGTGACAACACTTCAACTTTGCAAGTTAACCATGTTTCAAAACTTTAACTTTTTGCATGTTACGCCGCGTTACGCTATGCAGCATAGCGTAGTGTAACGCAAATAGCACAGTTGATATAACCGC
Source organism: Gnetum montanum (assembly GCA_015680685.1). NCBI lineage: Eukaryota > Viridiplantae > Streptophyta > Gnetopsida > Gnetales > Gnetaceae > Gnetum > Gnetum montanum. The sequence goes on along the minus strand of MNCI01024469.1, from coordinate 4,306 downwards.
CACAATAAGGATAGCAAAATTCAAATAGTAGCAGTCATTACGCCACAATACATTTCCCAGCGTATTGCAGCATAGCTGCGGGATAGTTTATTCTTTTTCACCGAAGATCTTGAAATCCTTCAACGCGAAAGACAAGGTTAAAAATTGGTTCTCTTTTTTAGGGTGGTTACCCTATGCTATGCTTCAGAGTGTAGCACAGCGTAGCATCACAAGCTTCAGCTACAGCACGCCAGGTCAATGACATTCTACGGGCCCAAGACACACATCATCTAAATCATGTTCTTCTCCTAACCCTAATCCTATAAATACCCCGATGGACAATGCTCAAAGGGTTGGCAAAAAAGGTTAATTGGTTGGTGAGTTGGCAAAGATACAAAAAAGATTTGGTAACAAAAAGAGGTCGAAAAATTTGAGGCAGTTGATGAAAGTTGGCAAGAGTATCGACGGTGATAGAGAGAAGCTTTTTGGCTAGATATTGCAGGTTAGTGAACATTTTGCTTTGAGCCTGACTCCCTTGCGCCCAGATTGGCAAGTGAACAAGGTAGATTGGCCTTTTGCTTGTTTAATTTCTAAATAGCTTCTTGTTGGTGGCAGATACTTTGTCCAAACTGGAGTCCACTTGCAAATCCCATTGTATTCATCATATTTGTCCATAAGATAGATCCTAGATCTTGGGATCGTGCATTTTCTAAATTTGATTCATTGCATCCTATTTACATTAATTTTTACAGTCGTTTTGCATAGTTTACATCATTTTCATTGCCTTCAAGATCCGATCTTGGAGTAGATCTTGTTTTTCTCGTCAATTGGTATTATGTTCACACATCAAATTTTCATCTTGTTACACGATCGTTAACAAATTTACTGACTAAGTAAGTTCCTGTTTGATCGACAAGACCGTTTAGGGCACCTTGGATTCGTTTTCTCTAGCATGACCCTCGCACGGATCCGGGGTTGAAACTATGTACATGGAAATCCTCTCGGTGTTTCTAGCAACCGACATTTTCCATCGTTACAAGAGAAAGTTTAAACAATTGTTTTTGATGAAATGCTATCCACTAATAATTCTATACAAACTTTCCTTCTTTACAATTGAGTATTTTTTGAACTATTATTTCTCACATATTATAGAGGTCATATTGATTGAATTTTAAATTTTGAAAAGGTATTGCTTTGGCCATGTAATTTGTGTATTGTAGACAAATAGTTTACATTGATATACTTGTAACTTTTGCTACTATCTAATATTTAACATGGAATTTCTTACCATATATCTCTTCATGATAGTGATTTAGCCATAATATAGTATCTATTGTAACTTTAAAATATTAAGTGTGTAGTGAAAGACTATCCAAATACCAAATCAAGTTTTTACAAAAGACACTAGAGATATTATCCAATGATTTATTTGTTAATGTATCAATGGAATGAATATGAATTTTGGAGATGAGAGAGTTTTATTGAAAAGTAATTCAGTGAAGGTATACAACTTATGTAACATATTCTTTTCATTTTTTGAGTATGAAACAGTTAGAAAATACATGGAAGTAAGAATAAACAATAACCATAATAGGCCATAGGGCTTGTTTATTATTTATAAAACATTTTTTATAATAGGTTATTATAACTTCATTTGCTATAAGTTGTCCTTGTTGAAGTGTTCATAAATCTTGAATTGCTACTATGAAGAGTGTTCATAAGAATGCCTTGAGTTGGTAGGTTATGCAATATTGTGAGAATTATATTTCTTTTGTCACTTACTAATTTTCTTATTATGTTAAGATATAATTTTTGTACTAAGTTCCTTGAACTATAAATTTGTAGAATCCTTTTCTAAAACATTACATTTATGTAAATATGTATAAGTTGAATTTGAAGCAATAGGTCCTGTAGAATGTTTAATAATTTGATTAAATTACTACTAAAAATAAGAATTAATTTAGATATTTTAAAAATTCTAAAGCTTTTATTGTCCCTCTTCTTCTATTGCTTGAATCAGTCTTGGTTAAAGAGCTCTCAAGAGTAAGGCTACCATCTTGATGGTCATTAGATCCATTACATCATGCAAAGCACTTCCAACTCATCATGCTCATAGGGTCCATCTATTAATTACACAATTGGGGTACTTAGCTACTTAGCTTATAGAGATGCAAATGGTTGTGTCTTTGCCTCACACCTATTAATCCACAAATCTTTGCAAGCACCTTATTTTAAAGCATAATCCATCCTATGGTGGGTTATAGCTAGTTGTCCCAACTTGCTCATGGGTCATAGATAGCCACCTTCTCCTATGCATCAGTGGACATGCCTATTTTGCCACAATGGTTAAATTGAGGATAATGAATATGTTTTTTCCCCTTTACATTATGTCTACATAGCATTTTCAAAAACATTCAATGATGATGTAAAGTCACATTTTGAATTTTTCAAAATAGGCCAATTATTTTAGCATGTTACGTTAACAATACTTTTAAATTTCATATTATTTATCCTAAATCCCCTTAAATAAAAGATCCAATTTCTACCCAAATTTAGCAATATTTCAATTTTAATGTTAAAAATAGTTATGATTGGTTGGAGTGATGGTAAAATACTTGTTTTTTAAGTTGAAAGACCTTGACTCAATATGAGCATAGTCACTTAAAAAGGGGTGAACACTGATTTTTTCGAATAATGATCCTTTTCTATCACTGTGTTTTAAATGCCAATAATTTTTTTTGATTTTTGATAGTTTTAAAGAAAGATAATTATGTATAAATAAAGTTAAATTAATTACAAAATATGTTATTGTACATGCAAATGTTCTTAAGAGTATTTTTATTTTAGAATTTTACACCTTTCAAGTCTCCAAGTAGGAGATAAATAGGTTTCAGGTTTTTCACCCAAACTTAATATCCATGCTAACATTAGAGATATCAATGATGACAAAAGGAATATGGTTCTACGATAACAGATCAAAGGAATTGGTCTTCTGTCTGGCAGTCCAAGACCTCATTATTGAAATCATTTACAATAACGAATCCAAGCAAATGATAAGTGAAAATAATTTTCATAGGGTATTTCAAGACTATTATTTGGTGCCTAGCAATCCAAGACCTTCCTAATGAAATCAGCCTAAAAACCATGAGCTAGGAAAGGGTAATCTGTATATCCAACAACAGGATCTGAGATATAAAAGGTATCTCTGTTGTACTTATTAAGGGGAGCATTTAGTTGAAACCTTTTTGGCAAATCTGGATTTGCTAGAAAATGCCTGCCGTAAGCTACTAGATCAGCTTTACCTGATGCAATTGCAGCATTTCCATCTTCCCTGTTGTAGCCTCCTGCAACTATGAAAGTATTGTTGAATGCCTTCCTGAGAGGAACCAGGCTTTGGTGAGTGGGATGGACTTCACCCACTGTTTTCATTCTGGGTTCCACCAAATGGGCATACAAAATGTTGTACTTATTTAAAGCATTAATCATATACAGTCCCAAGGCTTCAGGGTTAGAGTCGGGAGAATCCAGGTAAGAGGCAAATGGTGAAAGCCTCATGCCCACTCTATCTGCTCCAATTTCATTCACCACTGCCTCAACAACTTGCAGTGGAAATCTGCATCTGTTCTCAAGTGGTCCTCCATACTCATCATTTCTGTCATTCACTCCATCTTTCATGAACTGGTCAAGGAGATACCCATGAGCACCATGAATTTCTACCCCATCAAAGCCTGCAAAAGTATAATAATACTCCATTAGTGTGATTGATGATTTTTTGAGCAGAAAAACTTGAAAGAGGTTAGGATTTTATTAATCCACTGCCCTCCCAGGATCTGGCCGGAATGAGCCTTAAGCCTCCCGTAAATCGGTAATATCTTTTGTTAGAGTGAGTGATGAGTTAGAGTAATAGTGCGGTGTTTGTATCTTGTGGGTTGAAGTTTGGGTATCTAAGCACATCCACTATCGCTTAGGAACACGATGAATGTTGATGCTCCAAGTGATAATCCTTTTTAGAGTGATGATTTAGATTTGATTCATCTTCCTTCTTGGGTTAACTAACTGACTGATTTCTTAATACTCATCCATTCTGTTCCAATATAATCTGGTAATGTTGATTCGATGGAATTAGATGAAATATTAGTCTTGTTATGATCAAGGGTGGACTCACCTGCTTTTATGGCATTTCTAGCAGCACGCCGAAAGTCCTGGACAATAACAGGGATCTCCTCCACTGTCAAAGCACGAGGTACAGGAAATTCAACCATGTCTTTATGGTTCCCTCCCGGGATTGTTCCAGGAGCTCTACGAGCAGTTGATGAAATTGGCAGCT
>MNCI01024466.1:88359-129658 GCA_015680685.1 Gnetum montanum | reverse complement strand
TCACACTTATGTAGACTTAATTCATATGGTTAAATGTGATTGAGGCACATGATTAAAATATTGTTATTGAAATACTGAAATGTTAAATATGAAATTTCTAAACTATTTAATCTAAGGACAAGAAATAAATTTAATTTAGCCTAAGCATGGAGTAATCATTTTCAACTTGTCGTATACATCTTGAACATGCATCAACATTGCTAGGTTACCAAGTGTTCAGTGATAGCAATACCAAGTGCTACACTAGTAGGATTACCAAACATTAATGCTTTTATGCTTGAATTTGGTCATACTCATGTAATTTAGTTAAGCCAGATAAAAGATAAATTAATTAACTAAGTACATGAAATTAAAGAACATTTAAGGTAAGTTGTAATTAAGAAAATTATACAACTAAGCCAAGTCCTATAATGAAGGAAATGGATCTTGATTTTATTTGTTGCTATAAAAATAAGTCCAACTACATCATCATTCAAATACAATTATATACATGCACTTGATTTACATTGTGAGCACTCAATGCCTATTGCTAACTACTAGGGAGAAAAATGGATAAAATTTTGCTAAGGGAATAACCAAATGATGCAATAAATAAGGTGGATATGTGCATTTATATAGGCATTTATTAAGCTTGCATAAATGCTAATGTGTTGACAAAGTAAGGCATACATCAATGTTAATGCACTAATGCTACTACGTTGACACAGTTCACTAATTTAATGTTCATTAGTTGTAATTTCTTCAAGATATTTTATCATCATGTATAAATTTGTAAATGAATGTATTCCTATATGACCTTTCCTACATAATCATCATATAAATGTACCACCTCTATGTATCTTCTGTCATAATTGTATTGAAATAACAAAGTACCTTTTTTTTTCATTGTTAGTTTGCTACTACTCTTTGGACTATGTTTTTTCATGCTTTAGGTTTGTATCTATTGGTACCTCTATTTATTCAAACTCTAGCTCTAGAATGGGGGATTTACCATAGAGATAAGACTAGAGTTTCTATTTGACTTTCTTTTCTTTCAATTTTTTTTCATGAAATATAGATGGAGAGAAAATTTTGTAGACATGTCCAATCTACTTGGAATTCATTCTATTATAGTGAAAAGAGCTAGCTTCCATGAAAAAGCATTTTTCTTAGTATGAGCATTGTAAAAGTATGTAATTGAGACTATTGATCTTGAATCACTTTGTGAGCATGACCACAATAGATCTAGGCTTTCCATCTTTTAATATATGTAGTTTTGCTTTTATAATTAGCTTTAGGCATAGGATGCGCTCAATCCTTTTATATTAAAAATATAATCTTACATCATAAAAATATTTATAAGCTTAGAAAAGGAATTTATAATGAACATATATCAAAATATGGCTTAGGACATGCATAGAGAAACCGATTCTTCCTCCATGTATACAAACTAGTGGTATCCAGGCACCAATTTTGTCATTATTCTAACACCACCACATTTTAAATTTGTAAATGCAATATACTTTTAAAAATTAGATACAGCATAGAGATCATTGAATGACACCTTCATGTAGCATCACCAATATTAAGGGCCAATTTAATGTTCATTACACCTAATTCTAATACCAAGTAGTGAAAAACATATGGCATTGCTACTAACTCAACATGTTGACTTACATAATTTCTCCTTCATGTTGTTGTGAGGGATAGGCAAATCATGTTTTGGTTTTTCAAGTTAAAACATAATTAACAATGGATTTCTACATTTTGAATAGACATCAACAACATGGTAATTAGAACTTGTGTGTAGTCTATAATGGAGTAAATAAGAAGCTCCATGAGTAATGATGAGCAGCAAGGTACCCCTACGCCCAACCATATGAATCACAAGTATTCACACATGATTCAGTTAAATTCTATGGATGGGACTAGTTGTGCATCTAAATCGCTATGCCTTGATCATAGTTTGCTATCTTTCCACTTGGACTAATGGTAGCTTTGTCACATATGGTTTAGTCCAAAGTGAGGTGTATGATCGTTGATGTTGTTTGACCCTAAGCGACTCTTAATGATAATAAAGAAATTAATTTATTAAGCTAATTAACAATGAAAAGTAAACTCTAGACTAGCCTACAAGCGATGAGTGTTCATTCTCAGCTTATCGTACATGTCTTGAACCCATATATCCACTACTGGGATTACCAAGTGCTATGCTACTAGGCAAACCAAGCAATAACATTGTTGGGGTTACAAAGCGAATGCATGTTTACACTCGAAACTAGTCATGCTCATTTTTCCAATTCATTAATGTGCATGAAAATGTAAATATTAACTAAGTACCTAGAATGTAAATTGCATTAAAAGTAAATTTAATCTAAGTCCAAGTGCTACAATGAATAAGAATCAATCTCAATCTTATTGCCATTAATGAAATATTTCCAAGTACATTGCCACTTGAATAAGACTTCATACAACTGACTCAGATCCACTCTATGGGCACTCACTATCTATTCTCTAAAATTACAAAGTAAAACTACAAGAGTTTTACTACTCTATTGACAAAACTATGACAAACTAATGTCCAAACCATGCACCAAAGTGCTATATTTATAGGTCAACCCATACCCCTTGATATTGGATATTCGATAATGTATCTAGAGACCTGATATCAAGTACCTAATATCAATGGTTCGATATCGAGTTTCAATATCAATATCAGAGCCTATTAGAACATGATTCATCATACCCCCACAACTGAATAAAAGCTCATGCTCAAGTGAAGAAGAGGAGAAATAAGTTTCTTACAAAATATTGGGCAGGTATGGGATTATTAACTAACATACAACTAACTTAAATAGAATACATAGACTTTGAGTGCTACATTACAAAATTTTATTTGAGTTAATGCATACAAAATGACAAAGTGACAAAAAGACTGGATAGATATTGAAGATTACAAAATTTGTAGAGGTCTTTAAGAATCTACTAAAGATGATTTTTCATGTTGCCGCTAGCATTGGCAAACATCCAACATTGATTGTTATGTCAATGCTTCTCTAGTTATGCAAAACATTCTTGAAGGATGGACTTAAATTTCTTCTCATCATCCCATGGATCTATCAAACATGCAATGCTTGAGCTGCTATCTTGTATGGGCATATCCTTTGTTGTCGCTCTCTTGGCTTTGTTTTCGTGCTTGGCAAAAAACCTTCTTTCTTAATCTTTTCTTTTAACATCACCTGTAGTCACCAAAGGATCAACATTAGTTTTGGTAAATTTTCCTTAATAATTAATCCTTTTCAGATCCCTTAGTTTTCATTTAAGCACAAGGTGATTACAGCACACTATGCCCAAGGCTATACGGTAACTAAAATCATCAAGTTGTTCACATTATTTTGATCAAGTACTATTAGTTACCATGATGTTCAAAAATAGAATGTTGGAAAAATTTTACAAATTTTAAAGTAGGCATCCCTAGCCCCCATGACTAATAAGCATAACTCCCGAAGCACAAAGGTTTTTGAACAATTGAAACCAAAGGTTTAATTTAGAGGGTGGCCAAGAAATATTAATGGATATGGACATAGAAAAGTAGGAAAAATTAATAAAAATAATGGGAAGTAATCCCAAAATTATGCATAAATTCAAATAAATTATAATTAATGTTCTAGAAGATGTGAAGGCTAGTTCAAAGCCATATTAACAAAAGTTATGCAAGTGGGTCCTTCCCAAAGTAGGCTCTTGCCATAATGCCCTTTCATAACCACTTCTATGAATGTCCATGGGCACCTAAGAAGTTAAATGTAAATCATGCCTTTGTTCCAAACAATACACAACTGTTGTGGCTAGGATGTTGCACTATACTACACAAAACCAAAAGGCTCATAATCACATGTAGTAGTGAGGTGAATAATAGAATGAGAATGGATTGTAGAGATTGGGATGTAAGGTACTTAACCATGTCCATAATAGGTTCTTGTAAAAAGTGTGATTAAAATGATTAACATACCTATTTTTCCAAGCTTAGACCAAGGCCATACCATGAACACCATGAGTCCATAACCACCACAAAGAAAAATCATCACTTAAAAAGGAGAAGAAAAGAGAAGAAGGAAGGAAGGGCCTTAGTTAAAGAGGTGCCTTTAGGCATGGGTAACATGTCTTTCCAACCCCATAACTAGTTCTTGTAGCCCATTATTATGTCTAAGGGATGTGCTTTTAATGGAACCACACCATGCAAAGATAGAGCTTCCTTTTTATTGGTCAATGGAGGAGTGATGATACATTCCAAGAGGAGTCATAAACCACATGAAGGAAGTCAAGAAGAGAATCCAACAAGTTCCCTTGAGGTCACACCCTTTGCCATTCCCACTTCTTCAAGGTATAATGATCATTGCTAAATTTTAGTTTCATAAAAGAAGAACCAAATTTCTTCCATGAAAAAGACCTTTTATTCAAAGAACTGGAGGGATGGATGAGGTGGTCTCACTATTTTACACAATTACTTACCCAATCATCTTGATAGCATAGCATAAAAACCCAACACATATCATTGACTTCTACATCATGACTTGGCAATATTATTAACAAAAACATAAAAATACATTCATAAAGAAAAAATAGAATGACTCAAGAAAAGAGAAGAATATAAAGAAAAGAAAAATATTAAGAAATGGAAAACATATGAAGAATCAGAAAATTTGGAAAAAATAGAAAAATGATAAAAAATTGTAAAATAAAAAATAGGTGAAATTTACTTATTAGTTCCTAAACCGAGATGGAGCATCTCCCCCATGACTAATCTTATGGCCACACATTGGGAAGATGGACTGCACAATCCCCTGGTTATACACCATCGATTTCTCATCTACCATAATTATTGATTTAATTAATTGTGTGGTAGCACATATGACATTGGTGATATTCTCATTTTGATCATTTCAAGATGTATCTTCATCTATACTTGAAGGTATTTCCATTTTCGGGGGTGGGGGGTAATTCCATATGTGTTTGCTTTTTCTTCTTGATTTTCTATTTTAATTTCCAAGTCTTCATGTTTAATATCATTTTCTAGTGTATAATTAGAGTGTAAGATATCTATGTCTAAGTTCTTTGTTTGGTCCATTTTCTTAATTCTAGAACTAATAAGTAGATCAATTGTCTTCATGCATCTTTGAAACAATCTTATATTCTCATTTTCAAGCCACTAGGTGTCTTTTGGTTTAGTGGCTACTACGTATATTGGTTTTTGTTCACACACTTACTCTTGAAATTTTTTGTGGGATGTATTAATATTTTGAATTTTTAGCTCACAACTACATCCTTTACTATTAGTAGTGATGCATGGATTCTTCTGTCTCTCCACAATGATAGGTTCATCGTTTCTGTGTTGTGTTGGAGTGATGATGGTTGTTGGATTTTGCATATGATTAGGAGACATCATTTTTGTAAGGAAGGTTGTTGCATCAAATTGGCCTTGTGCTGGTTCAGGTGATGCAGTAGGTCCATGAGTGTTTTGCTTCGGCTTACGAACTTTCTTCCAAAAGTTATGTTTCTGAGACTTTGGTTGAGATCTACTAGCATTATCATTTATGTGTATTGATGATATGATGAAGGGTGAGAGGTGTGAGGTGGTGATCTCATATAAGATGTTGTAGGACGGTGATCTTCAGGAGATCGATAATAGTGATTTGAGGTAGAGGAAGTAGAATCAATTGGGAAAATATATTGTTAAACATAATATCCATATGGGTTTAGCTTGTAATAAGGGCAGTGCTAACTTACTCCATAGCCTCTAGGATTGTCTACACCAGTTGATTGTAGTCTTTGAGTGTAGTAAGGATCTAAATGATCATCAAAAACCCCTACTTGAGGTTTTTCACTTCAATTTTCTTCAATATATATCCTATCATTTCTCCTATGAGTGTTTTCATCATACAATTCATTATTGGTCCTGCGTGAAGAAGACATGGTTTTGTCTGATAATGTGTGTAACACTTAAAATATTAATGTTCTTTAATAGATTGATCATTAATACCTTTATAACAAGCATGTATAATATAACTAATCTAGATAACTAGCACCATCCTTGGCAATGGCACTAATGATGAGTGGTGAGGTACCCCTACACCCAACTATATGAATCACGAGCATTCATGCATGATCCAGTTAAATTTCATGGATGGGACTACTTGTGCATCTAAATCATTATGCCTTGATCACAGTTCACTATCTTCCCACTTGGACTAGTGGTAGCTTTGTCACATATGGTTTAGTCCAAAGTGAGGCATATGATAGTTGATGTTGTTCGATCCTAAGCAACTCCTAATGATAATAAATAAATTAATTGATTAAGCTAATTAGTAATGAAAAGTAAATTCCATACTAGCCTACAGGTGATGAGTGTTCATTCTCAACTTGTTGTACACATCTTGAACTTATGTATCCACTACTGGGATTACCAAGTGCTATGCTATTGGACAAACCAAGCAATAACGCTACTGGGGTTACCAAGCAAATATGTGTTTACACTCGAAACTAGTCATGCTCATTCTACCAATTCATTAACATGCATGGAAATGTAAATATTAACTAAGTACATGGAATATAAATTACATTGAATGTAAATTTAATCTAAGTCAAAGTGCTACAATGAATAAGAATCAATCTTTATCTTATTGTCATTAATGGAATATATCTAGGTACATTGCCACTTGAATAAGACTTCATACAACTAACTTAAATCCATTCTGTGGGCACTCACTGACTGTTCTCTAAGATTACAAAATAAAACTACAAGAGTTTGGTTATTCTATTGAAAAAACTATGAAAAACTAATGCACAAACTGTGCGCCAAAGTGCTATATTTATAGGCCAACCCATACCCCCCAATATTGGATATCCAATAACGCATCTAGGGGCCTGATATAGGGTATCTAATATCAAGGCTCCAATATTGAGTATCCAATATTGAAACTTATATCGAAGCCTATCAGAACATGATTTATTAAGAAAGAATAGAATCATGTTCTATTTCTATAAGTTGACTACCATATAAGGTGACATCTATTTGATTTATAATAAATATTAGTAATACTGTGCTTAAAAGGTCACAATATGTGATTGGGCTTTGAGCACTTGAGCAAGGTTGTATAATTTAAAAATTCAGTTGAATAGTATTAATCGATGTTGTTAGTTTTAGTGCATGTCATTCTCCTTAATTTAAAATGTTATATAATTTTTGTCTATTCCATGCTTATTGATGAGTCATCAATTAGCTAGGTTATTTGATAAAAAGTCAAATTTTTGGTTGGCTCCAATATCTTAGCATCGATGTCCTACCCTCAATAACAAGGCTCTGATAACAAGGCTTCAACAACAAGGCTTCGACAACAAGGCTCCAACAACAAGGCTTCAATAATAAGGCTCCAATAACAAGGCTTTGATAACAAGGCTCTAATAACAAGGCTCCAACAACAAGGCTCTAATAACAAGGACCCAATAATTGGTCCTTGTAGACAAGGCCTCGTGGATGAGGCCCCATCAACAAGGCCTCATTGATGCATCGTATCATGCATCAATGAAGCCCTGTTGATGCAACCTAGAAATAAAATCTATAAATACGTGCTCATAGCCATGTTTATAAAATTATTTTGTCAATAAAGTAGCTAAAATCTTGTAGTTTTATTCCATAGTCTAAGAGAATAGTTAGTGAGTGCCCATTATGTGGATCTGATTCAGTTGTACAGTGTCTTATTCGAGTAGCAATGTACTTGGACACATTTCATGAATGGCAATAAGATCGAGATTAATTCTTATTCATTGTAGCACTTGGACTTAGATTAAATTTACTTTTAATGCAATTTATATTCCATGTACTTAGTTCATATTTCCGTTTCTATGCATGTTAATGAATTGGAAAAATGAGCGTGACCAATTTCGAGCATAAACACGTATTCACTTGGTAATCCTGGCAACATTATTTCTTGGTTCGCCTATTAGCATAGTGCTTGGTAATCCCAGTAGTGGATACATGGGTTCAGGATGTGTGCAGCAAGCTGGGAATGGACACTCATCACCTATAGGCTAGTTTAGACTTTACTTTATGTTGTTAATTAGATTAAGTAATGGATTTCTCTATTATCGTTAGGAGTAACATAGGATCGAAACAACATCAATTATCATATGCCTCACTCTAAACTAAACCATATGTAACAAAGCTACCACTAGTATAAGTGGGAAGATAGTGAACTGTGATCAAGGCATAACGATCTAAATGCCACAACTAGTCCCATCCATGGAATTTGACTGGATTGTGCATGAATGCTTGTGATTCATATGGTTTAGCATAGGGGATACCTCACCACTCATCATTTACCCCCACAACTAAATAAAAACATGTCCTTGAGTTAATAGTATAGGACTGAGCTTTCTTTACAAAATTGAAAAGGTATGGAATTATTAACTAATGCTAACTACTGATTGACTTTGAGTGCCACATTACAAAATTTTATTTGAGTGGATGCATAAAAAATGACAAAGTGAGTTATGGCACTAGCAATGGCACACTTCCAACCTAGATTGTTATGTCGATGCTTCTCTAGTTATGTGCAACAGTTTTGAAGGATGGACTAAAATTTCTTCTCATCATCCCATGGATCTAGTAAACATGTGATGCTTAAGCTGCTACAATATGGCCATGGGCATATCCTTTGTTGTCCCTCTCTTGGATTTTTTTTCATGCTTGGCAAAAGACCTTCTTCCTTAGGCATTTCTTTTAGCATCACCTATAGTTACCAAAGGATCAACATTAGTTTTGGTAAATTTTCCTTAATAATTAACCCTTTTTGGATCCCTTAGTTTTCATTTAAGCACAAGGTGATGATAACATACTATGCCCAAGGCTATGAGGTCACTACAATCATCAAGCTATTCACGTTATTTTGATCAATTACTATTAGTTACCATGATGTTCAAAAATAGGATGTTAGAAAAATTTCAAAATTTCAAAGTGGACATCCCTAGTCCCCATGACTAATAAGCGTAACTCTAGAAGCACACAAGTTTTCAAACAATTGAAACCAAAGGTCTAATTCAGAAGATGGCCAATAAATATTGAACTTGAAGGATATTTTAATAGAAAAGTAGGAAAAAGTAAAAAAGTAATTGAAAGTGATGAGAAGTAGTTCCAAAATTATGCATGAATTCAAAGAAATTGTCATTAATGTTCTGGAAGATGTGAAGGTTAGTTTAAAGTCATGATCAACAAAAGTTATGCAAGTGGGTCCTCCCAAAAGTAGGCTCCTATCATAATGCTCTTGCATAACCACTTCTATAGATGTCCATGGGCATTCAAGAAGTTAAATGTAAATCATGCCTTTTTTCCAAAAAAACACACAACTATCATGGCTGGGATGTTGTACTATACTACACAAAACCAAAAGGCTCATAATCACATGCAACAATGAGGTGAATAATGGGATGAGAAGGGATTGTAGAGATTGAGATGTAAGGTATTTGACCATGTCTATAATAGGTTCTTGTAATAAATGTGATTAAAATGATTAGCATACCTATCCATCCAAGTTCAGACCAAGTTCATACCATGAATAGTAACCTTGCATTGATGTGTTCCCTCCTGCCAACCACCATGAGTCCAAAACCACCTCAAACCACGATCATCGCTCCAAAAAGAAAAGAAAGAATAAGAAATAAGGAAGGGTCTTAGTTAGAGGGGCACCTTCAGGCATGGGTAACATGTCTTTCCAATCCCATAACCAGTGCTTGTAGTCCATTATTGTGTCTAAGCGGTGTGCTTTGAATTTCCATTATTATTATTTTCCTTTTTTTTCCTTTTTTTCTTTTTGAAAAGGGAACCGCACCATACAAAGACAAAGCTTTCTTTTTATTGATTGATGAAGGAGTGATGATACATTCCATAAACCACATGAAGGAAGACAAGACAAAAACCCAAAAAATTCCCTTAAGGTCACACCCTTACCATTCCCACTTGGTCATTCCCTATTTCTTCAAGGTACAATGATCATTGATTAATTTTAGTTTCATGAAAGAAGAACCAAAGTATTTTCACGAAAAAGACCTTTTATTCAGAGAACTGGAGAGATGGATGAGGTGGTCTCACTACTTTACATAATTACTTACCCAATCATCTTGATAGCATAGCACAAAAACCCAACACATAACATTGACTTCTGCATCATGACTTGGTAATATTATTAATAGAAATATAAAATACATTCATAAAACATAAAGGAAATGGCTCAAGAAAAGAGAAAAATATAAAGAAAAGAAAAATATTAAGAAATGGAAAACATATTAAGAATTAGAAAATTTTGTAAGAAACAAGAAAATGATAAAAAAAATATAAAACAAAAACAAGGTGAAAAAACTTATTAATTCTTGAACCAAGATGGAGCATCTCCCCCATGACTAATCTTATGGCTACACATTCAGGAGATGGACTGCACAATCCCCTAGTTATCCACCATTAATTTTCCATCTATCACTATTACTGATTTAATTAATCATGTGGTAGCACATCTAACATTGGTGATAGTCTCATTTGGATTATTTGGAGACATATCTTCATCTGGACTTCAAGGTATTTCTATTTTTGGGGGTCCAGATGTGTTTGCTTCTTCTTCTTGATTTTCTATTTTAATTTTTGGGTCTTCATGTTTAATATCCTTTTTCAATGTGTAATCAGATTGTAAGATATCTATGTCTAATTCCTTTGTTTGGTCTATTTTCTTAATTCTATAACTAATAAGAAAATCAATTGCCTCCATGCATCTTTGAAAAAACTTTATATTTTCATTTTCAAGCATTGGATATCTTTTGGTTTAGTGACTACTATGTAGGCTAGTTTTTTCTCACACACTTGTCTCTTAGCTTTGTTGTGGATTGTATTAATATTTTAAATTTATAATCCACAACTACACCCTTTACTATTAGTGATGCATAGATTCTTCTTTTGTCTCTCCATAGTGCTAGATTCATCATTTCTATCAAGTGTTGAAGTAACAATGGATGTTGGCCTTTATGTAGGATTAGAGGAATTTGGTTGTGAAAGGAAGGATGTTGCACTTAATTGGCATTATGCTAGTTTGTATGAGTTAGTAGGTCCACAAGTGTTGTGCTTATGCATGAAAACTATCCTAAAGAAAGGACATTTCCAAGATTGTGGTGGATATCTACTCACATTATCATTTCTATGTATGTGTGCACCACAAGTGGCATTCTCTTGTTGATGTCATGGTGTTGAACCTTCCTGTGTTCTTGGTGGTGACATATGATGGAGGGAAGTATGAGAATATTAAGGATATGATGAAGGATGAGAGGTGTGAGGTGGTGACCCTTCAGAAGATGTCGTGGATCAATGACATTCAAGAGAGTGGTAGTGGTGGTTTGAAGTAGAGAAGGTAGAACCAGTCAGAGAAATAGGTTGTTGAACATAATATCCATACAAGTTCAACTAGTGGTAAGGGCAGTGCTAGTTTGATGATGGCCTCCCCCACGACTATAGGTTTTTCCACTACATTGGATGATAGTGTTCAGGCTGGTAAGAAGTCCACTTAGGATGGTACAGTTAGTTGTAGGACTATCTATAATTACCTTGTGAGAAAGTTAATTTTCTCAGCATTTACTTTTGTACAAACTTTGAAGTCAATGCAAAACCCCAATACTCATGTAGATGTAACATGATTGGGCAATAGCCCTTTGGATGATCATATAGGTAGATGTCGCATCCATCATCTTCTTTTGTGGTTGAGTCTATAGCCTCTTCTTCTAAAGCCATTTTTTCTGTTTGTAAATAAGTGTTCCTAGCTATTTTTTGGTTTTTCTACCTTCATTTATTATGATCATCTAATTCATTTTGTGTTACCTTCTCCTCTACATCTTCTATGAAAGTTGTAGCTTTTTCATTTATCCACTCTGACTTCCTATCTAGCCTTACCTAGAGTTTATAAAGAGATTGTTATAGTGGCAAGGTTTGTTGTGAAATCACCTCATCAAGAGATGCCTCTTTTTCCTCATCATAGATATGGATCCTCTTCTTTTGAAGAGTTGGATCCCAATGATATTTCTCAACATTCTCTTGTTTACATAGCTCTTCTTCTTCTTTCGCCACCTACCCGATTAGCCTTTATATCTTATGGGCTTTTAATTTATAAAATCAACCTTAAGCATACATCCTAAGGGCCTCCCTTGTTTCATTATGAAGCCCATCTATGATGTGGAAAAGTTGCTCTTTTTGAGAGAAATCATGGTCGAGACAACTATGTAGTAGTGAATAGTATCTATTCAAGGCCACATCCAAGGGTTCATGATTTTCTTGCTTCCACCCTTGGATTTGTTTTCTTAGATTGGACACTCTTGCATATGTTTGGTATTTTTCATTGAAAAGTTCTAGCATTGTGGACCACTGGTGGATGGAACTTAGTTCCAATGATCTATACCAACTTTCAGCTTCATCTATTAGTGTCCTAGGGAAGAGCTTAAGCTTTTGCCACTTATTTTCAATATTTTGTAAGGCACATGCATGATGGAAGGCTTGTAAGTGATGTTGTGGACTAGAATCATAACCTCGCACAAATTTAGGAATGTTAATCATATCAATCCTTTTGATGTCACTTTCCTTGCAATGCCTATGAGGTATCTTAACTACCTCTATGATCTGCATTAGGCATTTATTTGCCAACAAGGATTCACTATTATTAGATATGTCATGGTGAAAATTTCTATTTCTATTTGTCTAATTATGATGATTTTTTCTATGTTCATTTTGATGTCTTTGATTTTATCCTTGGGTTCAATTTCTATTCTTATTTTGACCCCATAGTGGAGCTTTGTCTCTATACCTATGTTCATCTTTATTAGAACTAGACATTGAAGAGGAAGAGAAAGATGAGGAACTAGGAGAGTTGCCATGGCTTCTATAGTATTCCCTATGGTCCCTTGATTTATCTTTTCTAGGTTTTGAGAAGGTCCTAGGCCTTGAGGCCTCCCCTAGTCCAAGACTGACTTCATATCCTCTAGGGTTGTCTGCGGTGAATGTAGTCCTTGAGTGAAGTTAGGGTGATCATGAACATATGAAACCCTTGCATGAGGTTAGTCACTCCAATTTTCTTCAGCATATTTCTCGTTAGTTATCTAATGAATGGTCTCTCCATACGATGCATTATTTCTTCCTTGTAAAAGAGACATTGTTGTTGGTGTATAATGTGTGTGATTCAGTATTTTCTCAAAGATAGTTCATTAATGCATTTATAGCGATCGTGTAGGATATAACTAATCTAGATAACTAGCACCATCCCCAAACATGGCACCAATGATGAGTGACAAGGCACCCCCTACACCCAACCATATGAATCACAAGCATTCATGCACGATCCGATTGAATTCCGTGGATGGGACTAGTTGTGGCATCTAGATCATTATGCCTTGATCATAGTTTGCTATCTTCCCACTTGGACTAGTGGTAGCTTTGTCATGTATGATTTAGTCCAGAGTGAGGCATATGATAATTGATGTTGTTTTCACCTTATGTTACTCCTAATGATAATAGATAAATCAATTACTTAATCTAATTAACAACATAAAGTAAAGTCTAAACTAGCCTATAGGTGATGAGTGTCCGTTCCTAGCTTGTTGTACACATCCTAAACCCACGTATCCACCACTAGGATTACCAAGCACTATGCTACTAGATGAACCAAGCAATAACACTGTTGGGATTACCAAGCGAATAAGTATTTACACTTGAAACTAGTCACGCTCATTGTTCCAATTCATTAACATGCATGGAAACATAAATATTAACTAAGTACATGGAATATAAATTACATTAAATGTAAATTTAATCTAACTCAAAGTGCTACAATGAATAAGAATCAATCTCGATCTTATTCTCGTTCATGAAATGTGTCCAAGTACATTGCCACTCGAATAAGACACCATATAACTAACTCAGATCCACACTGCAAGCACTCACTAACTATTCTCTAAGACTACAAAATAAAAATACAAGAGTTCAGCTACTTTATTGAAAAAAGAATTTCATAAACATAATTGTGAGAACATATTTATAGATTTTATTACTAAGTTGCATCAACGGGGCCTCGTTGATGCATGATACAATGTGTTGACAAGGCCCAGTTATCGAGGCCTTGTTGTCAAAGCCTTGTTATTGAAGCCTTGTTGTCAGAGCCTTGTTATGCAAGCCTTGTTGTTGAAGCCTTGTTATCGAAGCTTTGTTATTGGAGCCTTATTGTCAAAGCCTTGTTATTGAAGCCTTGTTATCAAAGCCTTGTTGTCGAAGCCTTGTTATCAAATCCTTGTTTATGGAGCCTTATTATCAAGGCTAGGACAACCAAAAAGTTGACTTTTTATCAGATAACCCAACCAACTGATGACTCATCACTTATGTTGGAATAACTCCAAAGGCTGTTAAATGTATAATTCTTTTGAGGTTTAGAAAAAAATTTAGATTTACTTTGGTCAATTACCTTTATTTTTCTTAAAACTCTAATACCTAAAAGATTGCATAATTCTTAACTTCATAGTAAGTGTAACATTGAATGAGCTATGAACCTCAGTTATACTAGTTATTGATGAGCAATGAATATCCCCTATGGCCAACCATATGAATCACTACTATGTACACAAGATCTAGTCAAATTCCATGGACTCTATTTACCTAAGAGACCTATGTTCCTAGATGGTGAAATATATGGTTGCTAGTCATTGTCTTCTCAATCAACACTTGTGTTAATCTATGTGTATGTTTAAGTGTTATTAAGATGTAAGATATTTACTTTTTATACTTTTTATTATATCCTTTTTTTGCTAAATGATTAAATAAAGAGAAGGTTGATATTTAAATTAACTAACTAATTAACTAATTAATTGATTAACTATCCTAAATATGAAGCATTTGTTCCTATTTTTTGTACACATCTTGAATGTGTACAAACATTGTTGGGTTACCAAGTGTCTACTATTGGGCATACCAAGTATCCACTGTTGGGATTACTAATCATTAATATATTATGCTAGAAGTTGTTGTACTCACATTGATTATGAATTATAATATTAAATGATTAAATAATAGGAAAATAAATTGCATTTAAAGTAAATTTTATTTAAAATAAATTGTTGGAAAGTAAAGTTAAGCTAATCCAAGTGTTATAATGAATGGAAGAAATCTCAATTTTATTTTCATTCATGAAAATGTGTCTAGGTACATGTTGCACTTAAATAAAATGCTATACAATCATTTTACTTCACACTACGAGCACTCTAAGGGAAGAAATCACTAACTTCTATGGAAAGAAACCACAAGAGCCTAGCTAAATTATTAACCAATAATGCCATAAATGCGATGGGTGTGAGCATTTATATAAGCAATGATTGCATTAGCATTAATGTACCTGCATTAATGCATCTTGAGATGCATTAACGTAATCATTGTGCATTCGATATTAAAGTATCGCTAATACTAAGCCTTACTTGTATTGGTTATGCACTTGTTATTAAAGTATCTCTAAGATCATTCAATGTTACATGTACTGGAATATCTAAAATTTTTCTTTGGTCAATTTGTAAAGTTTACTTTTATTTTTCATTAGCACTAATGTAACCTTCAAAATGATAAATTCCAAAAGATAAAATGAATTCCATAATTGGAAAGTACATAAAAAGATGATTCCAACAACACTAATTTCACCTCAATTGAAGTTCTAAAGATAAAGTTATGTGCACTAAAATTTTATTAATAAAATAATAAATAATAGTATTTAAATATCGCAAGTGATAATCAAAATCTTTAGAAGCACCTAAATAGAAACATACTCATAATACATAATACCAAAGCCATGTCAGTGAGCCCAACATCACAACTAATTTTTTACAAGGCTTAAATCATTCAATTCATCACATATTCATGTATACATAATCCATAAACATAACTACAATTTGGTAATTAGTGAAAATATACATCCAAACTCAATCTTTAACCTATTCACTTCACATGCCTATACCGCATGATCATATATAGTAATCCAACACAAAAATATAAGAAAAAGGTAAAAATAACTCACTATTTAAATTTGTTAAAGTAAAAAGTTAAAAACAATTATAAAACCTTTAAAAAATCTAGCAAGACATCGTTTCACTTTAAGTTTCATACCCATGTATATGTGACTCTAGTAGTCCCAAATCCCAATTCAAAGAAAAGCAAAATCCATCCTCAAAGATAAAACTTTAGATAAATCCTTTACATAGAAGAACTAAGCTCAAAAATTAGTCTTTATTTAAGAGAAAATTGAAAGGAAACACAAATCCAATACACATAAGGGTGTGAAGAAAAAAGAAATGGAGGTGATGGGAAAGGTGGTTGGTATTATGCCTATATACATAATATATACTTTGTTTTATGTTTAAACATATAATTTTCATCCATGATCTTCATGTCATGAGTCACCTAACCCTCACTTAATCCTTACTAAACCTCCTAAATGTAGAGATGTGTTGGAACCATAGATTGAGAAATCTGTGATTGATCGCAAGATCTGTGATAAATCATAAAGCAACATTAAAGTCGATTCAAAATCCAATCAGATATTTGATCTAATGAATAATGCTATATTTTTATTGATTTTTTAGGTTTTATATATTATATATTGTTAATTCTGATGCTAGTCAGAAATTAAAATTTGTACATTTGATTTTCCACTTTAATTAAGCTCTTAGATGATAAAAAATGGAAAATGGCATTACTAACATGAGTGCATATAAGTGCTCTCTTTTGTAAATATTGATGATTTTAATCTGCTTTTTACATGATTTTTTTCAATTTTCCCAATCTGGTTAAAAAAGGTTGCCAAATTATCAATTTGATCTGATTTTTTAAACTATGGTTTGAACCACATGGGTCACCTAAGCCTCAGCTAACATCCTCCATGTAGAAATTCATTGGGACCACATGGGTCACCTAATCCTCACAAAACATGCACCTACCCATCTCATCATGATGTAGTAAGTTTACTTTCTATTATTCCTTTTTAATTAATACTGAATTCAAAGATACATAACAGACACATCTGAACTCCAATTCAAAATCCATTTGAACCTACAAGACCCATATTAAACACACTACACGTTCACATATCAAAATCAAATCCAAGCATCACCTAGCATAAATAAATAGATGCCAAAAAATACATAAAACATAAACACATACCCAATAGTTACTCTTGTATCTCAGTCCAATAGCCTTGCTAACCACATCACCTACCTAACACATGCACATGACTAGTGTATATGATTATGCTAGATAAGCATATAAAGACATCATAATCATATCATAAGAGTTAAGCATTATAACATGTAAATCACCATCCTAACAAATTAACTCATCTTTGATAATCCACTACAACTACACACACATAATCATAATGCAATACCCAAGGCCTACAGAAGGGGTGTAATAAGCTCCTATCTTTGAGAATCTTCATCCTTGAAGATCTTAGGATGAGCTACCCATATCTTAGTCTTCACCTTCTAAGTAGCTTTTGATGCATCATGTCTATTTTAAAAATCCTTGACCATAGAAATAACTTTATTACATAAATGATGCACCATGATATCTACAAACTCAACTAGGTGCTCTACATTGGTGACATTAGACTATGATTATCTCCTTGAATGATCAGTCACATGGTACTCATCATATATATACCATTGCAACATGAATACATGGAACATAACATGTAGATGTACCAACTGAGAAGGTAATGCTATCGAATAGGCCACGCTTCCAATCCTCTACAACACCTCAAAAGGACCATGGAATAATGGATTGTTGTGCTAAGCTTTCATTTGTACCGTTAAATTTGGTTCACATACTGTGGTCCTTTCCAATAACAGGTCATGCAGAATTCCAATTTCTTTTTGAGTTCAGACCATTTCCTTCTCAGAACTCCTTCTCATGTGGTAGACCATGGAATAATGGATTGTTGTGCTCAAGTTTCATTTTTACTATAAAATTTGGTTTACATACTGTGGTCCCTTCCAATCAAGCGAAGCACCTTCTGCATCATGGGGAATTCCACTTTTTCTTTTCCATTATAGAGAAAAATGACATGCTTAGGCAAGAAATTTTGAACGATATATTCCTGAATTTCATAGGAGAAATAACTTCACACTACACCAGACTACTGAAATTTTCATTGCTGCATTAGCATCTTATGCCATTCAATTCTCATACCTGGATCTTTCTATATCTGTATTTGCTAGAACAACCAAGTGGCTAAGTATTGGGATATGGAAGACAGAACATTGAAGAGAAGCCAAACAAAAATGATGGATAAAGAAGATACAGACTCCCAGGCAGCCAAAAGAACATTTCTGCATCTTGAGCCTTCCTCAGAGCCACTTCATCTGGGTACTAGGTTACCATACTCACATTTTTTGCAACCTAGGACTTCCTTAAAGCCACTGCATCCAGATACTGGCTCATCATCTTCATGGTTTCAGGATCCTATGCATTTTTAAGAACCAGATATTTAAGGTATATTTTTTGATGCTATCAAATGTTCAAAAAACCTAAATCTCATATAATTTAATATTTCTTACCAATAAAAATACTTACCAGCATCTGATTATATGCTTTAGATTCTACAAATCACAAAGAAAAATCAATATTTTCTATCCAAATTTGTTTACTACAATTATCTCTACTACTATTCATTATTATTACAATAACATTATTACTTAGTAGCTAATGAAGAATTAGTTGGCTGCATCAATGCAGCCATGTTGAGGTATATGCCTCAACACGTCATTGTATTTGTTTGATGAAGCCAATTTTTTTCCACCAACGATATTGTAACTACGATATCATATCTACAATGTTGTATATTCGATATCATAGCACAAGCTAATTCATCATAGATTCTATATCACGAAATGTGTGTAGCCTATAAATACAACACTTAGGGGCACAGATCCAAAGAACTTTCATTCCATCCTTAGGTAGACTCTTATAGTTTGTTTTTAGTGGTTTTAGCGATAGAGTGAAAGCCTGCAGTGTGGTGTTGAGCATTTGTATGGAATATTTATTTGAGTGAAGTGTACTTGGGCATAGTTTATGACCAAAAATAAAGATTAAGATTTCTTTTCATCATTGCAGCATCCACTTAGTTTTACTATTTTACTTAGCATAGTTTTTACTATTTTCTTAGTTTAATCATTTACATTTCTAAGTATTTTACTTTTTTGGTCATTAGTAAAGTAGAATGAGTACTATTGGTTTCAAGCATTTAAGTGTAATTGTTTGGTAATCCCAGTAGTGCTTTTTCTTGGTTTTCCCAATAGCATAACGCTTGGTAACCCAATGATGAGTGACAAGGTACCCCTATGCCCAACCATACGAATCACAAGCATTCATGCACAATCCAGTCAAATTTCATGGATTGAACTAGTTGTGCATCTAAATCATTATGCTTTGATTGTAGTTCACTATCTTCCCACTTGGACTAGTGGTAGCTTGTCAAGTATGGTTTAGTCCAAAGTGAGGTATATGATGCTGTATGATCCTATGCTACTCCTAATGACAATAAAGAGATGAATTAATTAAGCTACTAAACAATGGAAAGTAAAATTTGATTAGCCTACGTGTGATGGGTGTCCACTCTTAATCATTCGTACACACCTTAGACTTCGTGAGACTACTTCTGGGATTGTCAAGCATATGTATCTAGGCATGCCAAACGATACCCTATTGGATTACCAAGTACTTACACATAAGCGCTCATGATTAAGGCGTATACATTCCACCTTAATGACAAGAATAGTAAATAGCAATAAATAAAAATGTTAACTAAAGAAAATAGTAAATAATTAACAATTAAAATCAATAATAATCTAAGTGGATGTTGTAATGATGGGAGTAATCTTGATCTTTATTTCCAGTCATGTAACATGTCTAAGTACATCACACTCAAATAAAAGTGTCATATAATCATAAACATCACACTATTGACATGCACTGGGAAATAACAAGACTGAAAAATAATCTACGAAGAAGCTAACTGAAAACTGAAAATTAAAACTATTTTCTCTCTATCTCAACCATACACCTAAGTGCTATCTTTATAGGCTAGCATGAAGGAGGTGATATCGAATATTTGACATTGCTTCTTGGCCTCTGATATTGGGTATCTAATATTGGGGCTTCGATATTGGATATCCAAGCCAATAGATTCATGACTCATCATACCCCCACAACTGAATGAAAACTTGTCCTTAAGTTAAACAAAATGAGAAACAAGTTCTTTACAAAATATTGGGAAGGTATGGGATTATTGACTAACTTAAACAACAAACAAAATAGTTGACTCTTACATGCCACAGTGGTGATTTACAAAAATGTAGACACAATATTACAAAACAAAAACTAGGAAGCTCATGTAGTGCCCAAAGGCGATGGCTCCTTCATTGGTTGCTTCCCTTTGTCACTAGGCTTGTAAAATTTGTAGCAATTAAGTAATAACTGCAATTTTTCCTCTTTTTTCTTTGGGTCATGTATCATCCAAGCTACTAAACCAATGTATGCTAGCACTAATACATCCCAAGGACATGGCAGTTGTAGGAACATTTTGTTGGCCTTCACATACCAAGCTACAAACTGCCATCGTTCTTTCTTAAAGGCTATAGCTTTTTCTCTGAATTATTGATAATTTATTAATCTCCTACCTAAGTCTAAGGCAACATCCTTCTATCCATGGTATTTTTATTTAACCACCTTCAATTCCAAGTTTGCTATATGGGACTTTTGCAAAGCACCTTTTCTACTTGCAAACTCTTTCTCATATAATGCATAGGTGATTACTACCTACTTCTCCAACTCGATGTGAGGCTTGCCTACTATTAACATGGTGAGGCTGGCATATATAAGGTTATACAACACCATGTACTCTTTCAAATCCATAATTTGCATGTCTTTATTTTTGACTTTCGCCTGGCGGACTAAAGCATAACTATCTAGAATTGGCTACCACTATTTTGTCTAACAAATCTAATGCAGGCTTTATCCATTTGGATTTCCTTTTCATTTATTTTCTTATACATGCCTACATGGTTGTGAAAGTTTTCCTTCAACTTTTTGTGCTTCTTGGCCTCATTCTTCCATGTGCTAATTTCAATTGTAGATTTTTGTCGAATAGCATGGACCTCCTCCATTGAGAGGGTTCTATTTTCCCTAGTCAATTTATTGATATCCTAGTTGATCCTCCCTAGTTGTTCTCTTAACTAGTGGACACTTTCCTCTAGAATATTCTTTGCTTTTCAACTATGATCAACCTTGAATGTTTGGCAATGAGCTACTTATTTTCTTCTTGAGTGGCGATCAATGCCTTTTTGTAAGTGTGGGATTGTGCATTAGAAACAGAGGCATTCCATGACACTTTCTCTTTCTCTTGCTTAGTAGCTTTATTTTCTTTAATCATCTTGGCCAACTACTCTATCCTGAATTGTTCCAACTAGTCAGGGATAACAAAACAGGCAAGACCATATTATTTGGTTCTTAGGACAACCAGCTCTTATTGTAACCACTACACTTCTACTTCTGTGTGTCATGACCAGTTTTCCTTTAGTGGCTATAAGGTCTGACTATGATGCAGTGATATCACTGGAGATATCAAATAAAGTAGTCATCACTTGTCCCATCTGCAATAGTTGATCTAATACATCCTCATGCACGAAAAAAGTCATTAAAGTTCTGGCCATCATATGCACATCTCTAGTCCCATTAAGATCTACTGGGGGCACAACAAGCACATTGAATGATTCTTTTATGTGATCTGTAATTACTTCTACTACACCTTCCATATCCTAATGCTACATTACCATAATTGTGGCATCTTCTCTAGTTTCAAGCATCACTTGAAGGGATACAGCATTTCTAGGGATTTTCCTGGACCACTGGAATCCTCCTCCTAATTGTAACAAGACCTCTCCCCTTGTTGGGTCAATTGAAATGGTGGGCTATACAACATCATTGATTACTCTAAATAGATTGGACTCATCTCTACTTCCCCAACTGATAGCTTCAGAAATTTTCTATAGATGGCTCATTGAAGTCTTGTAATCTTGTGGCAGTGGTGGCAAAGCTTGTGTTTCAAGGCGATGTTCGAGCTCATGTTGTATATCTATTTATACTTCTACTTCCTTCTCCAATTCTTGTTCTTCATCAAGGTCTTTCCTTGGATCAGCAGGTTTGAGCAACTCTATAAAGGAAGCATTCTAAGCCTTTTTGGGGATATCATTTGTGTTACCCTAGGATTCTAGCATGCTTGCATAGCCTTCTGATTAAGCAAGGGAATGGAAGTGTTGGATTCCCTACCTTTTTCTCCTCAAATCACCTCTAAATTTCAATGAAGTAAAATTGGGGAAGGTTGACCATGTATTTTCCACTTAAGATCGCACTTCCCCTAGCCACAAATGTTGAAATCCTATAAATACCCTTGGTCAAGAAGAGATGGTATGTGCCAATCTTGAAGGATGTCCTTTCCTCTATAGTTAGTTCATTATATGTTTTTTCTTCCTTGCTATATGCTCGTTTCAACAACAACTTTCTAGTGTTAGGGTTAGATCTAGTGGCAAGATGGGCTACCTTAGCCCCTTCATTTGGCATATTAAGGGCTGCTACAATTTCCTTGACTAAGAACAATACATTAACTCCACAAATGTTCAAAGTGTTGCCTTTGTTTTTGTTGTGCCAGAATTGCTAGCTCTCACCAAGGTACCATTCACCACTATTTGAAAGAATGGGTCATAGAGGTGATGCCTGAAGTTGCATCCAAACTGCTTCTATAGCAAACTCCACGAATGGCCTGAAGTTCATCTCCACGTTGACCATGGTCAACATGGACTTTTCTTGGATGGCTTCAAGGTAATCAAGGGGCAACATGAGACGTTGTCCCTGCATGAGAGCTAGTGGTTCTACAGCCTCTCCTTGCACCAACTATCCAATAGCAGGAGCCTCTTGATGGATGTTGAAAGATTAGGCTCCCTACTATTTTTGTTCTACGAACTCACCTTGCTATCCCCTACCAACTCTTGGGCATTTAGGTGCCCTCTATGAAGGTTCTCCCTATGCTCCTCTTTTTGGGGCCATCTGCAATCAAACAAAGATCACATGTTACTAAGGTGTCGATATTTACCATTAATAGATGTATACCATACTCATGATCTTAATTTTAGTAAGTTATTTAGTTTATATGATTGTAGAGTTAGAAAAATTTTCAAGAAAAATCTCCAAAGAGTGTTCATCGTCTTTTACAACACTTCATAATTACTTCCTTTTTTCTTATGTGTGGATTATAATGATGGTTATGGTCCCTTGGGTGAAGAAATTAGGATTTATGGCATTCATGAAATTGATTTTTCATTTTAACACCTATGTTTTGTAGCACTCTTACCCTTATAATATCTTTTGGGCAATAGAAAATTTGGAAAATTAGTGCAAGTTTCACACACAAGTACCCTTCATGACTAACTTGAACACTCCGGGTTCATACAAGTTCAAATGGTATGGAAAATAGAGTAGTAGAGAGCCAAATATCACAAGTTGTAGGTGGTTGCATAAATCTTTAGGTCACGAGAGAAAATTTGAACTCTCCTAGCGACAAATGATGAAAATGAAGTTTGGGCACCATGGGAATCATATATATAGGTTTTATGTGACCCAATATTTGGTAGTCGATATCGGGGTTCAAGAATATGCATTAAATGGGGTAACTAAGAATGAGAAATAAAGCTCTAGGATTTTTTGGAAGGTTTGAGGTTAGGTCCATCATTCTAGGGTAAGTATGAAATCAAATTGAGGCACTAGAAGTGTTAGGAAGTGGAGTTCTCAATGTTAAGAAAAATGTGGGAAGAAGTAAAAAAAAAAGAATTAATTTGATGTTGTGGAATAGACCGATTACTTGATAAGGGAGATTATGAAAGTTAACAATTAGGCACATGGAAGGTTAAGAATGATGTGGTTGTGTCCAAAAAGCATAAGTCACAGAAGTTACACAATTACGTCCTTCCCAAAGCAAGCTCTAGCCTATGATGCCCTTGTGTAACCACACCAAACAATGTCCATAGGAACTAAAGGGATTGAATGAAATACCTACTCATGCAAAAAGGCACACATGTTAAAACCACAAATTTAAGATAATAACTCTATGTTACATAAAACAAAAAGTTAGGATCATACGGATAGCAAGGTGAGATGGATTGTAGAAGAGATTGCAAAAATTGGAACATGAGGTGTTGTTCTTGAGGCATAATGAATCCTTGTGTGTTAGTAATCGTTAAATAACCATAAGCCCTTCATTCCAAGATTCAAACCAAGTCCAAACCACATTTTAGTGACATCACATCATGTCATCCCCCATGCTGAAAACCATAAGGCTAGCATAGTTGTGAGGAGTAACATCACTTGGCATTGTGTTCAAGGGAGGAGCTTAGTAATGGAACTTTTTTTTTTGCTGGAAGTATTGAGAATCCACCAACCTTTAAGCATGGGTACATGTCTTTCTAGTGGGACTGTCAAAAATTTATTCAGTGCCTTTTTAGGTTACTCTTACATCCATTTTTCATTAGATCTACAAGGATAGAAGTACAACCAAAGCAACATGATAGAATATATAGAAATGGCCAAAGAGAATCCACAAATCTCCTTAATTTCATATCCTTTACATTCCCTTTTGGTTCTTCACTTTTCAATATAGGAACAATGGTTATGAATTTATTGTTAATCTCATGAGAAAAAAGAATGTCATTATGACCAGAACAAGAACCTCTTATTAATGGAATAAGTGGATGGATGACATGGTCTCACTATCTGAATAATCAATCCCTCATGACTTGACAACATAGAGAAAACCTCACCTCAATGGGCTACATGATCATTTTATTCATAATCAAGATTACATAACAAAGAAAATGAAAATAAAAAATAGAGAAAATTGAAAGAAATAGGAAACATGGTATCAAGAAATAAGAAGATGAAAAAAAATTGTAAAACAAAAAGGTGAAAAAGATTTAAGAATCCTGAAGATTAGCATGGGGGATGACCCTCATGACTAAACATTTGACCATGACAAGGATTAATAAGTGGATAAATAGGATCCATGCATGAGTAAAAAATTGGTAACCATTCATGCCCAAGCCATTGGGTGTCTATTGATGTTGTGGTGGCTGGGCAGAAAAATCGTTGATCACACATAATTGTTAAATGTTTGGTGGGTCAGGATATGAGGTGTGTTAACGTTATGGATGACTGGCCCACGAATGCAATCTTGATCATGATACAGTATGCATGGAGTTGGTTGTCTCCCCACACTATTAGATTCATTATTTGGATTTGGGATTGGAGTAATGATGGATGGTGGCCCTAGTGTATAATCAAAGGATGGTGATTATGATAAGGAAGGTGGTGCACTAGATTGGCATTATGCTAGCTCGGATGATGTGATGGGTCCATGCATGCTTTGCTTTAACTTATGACCTTTCCTCCAGAAGGGACATTTCCTATGTTGTGGTTGAGATCCACTGGTATCAGCATGTCTATGCACATTCGCAGCATAAGTAGCATTTGTTTGTTCATATTATGATGTCAAACTTTCCTGTGTTGTTGGCTATGGTATGTAATGAGGTGGAGTAGGGTAATATCGAGGATAGGATGGATGGTAAGAGGCATGAGGTAGTGATCCCTCATGGGATGTCATGGGTTGATGGTACTTATGAGAGTGGTAGTGGTGATTTGAAGTAGAGGATGTAGAACTTGTTGGAGAAACAAGGTGTTGAACATAATATCCATATGGTTTCAGTGGATAGGAAGGATAGGGTTGATTTGGCAGTGGCCTCCCCCATGATTGTGGTTAATGCCACTATGGTTGAGTACTATGTTGAGACTAGTAATAAGTCCCCCCATGATGGTATGATTGGGTGTGGAACTATCTATAATTACCTCGTGGGAGAGAAATCTCTTGGGCATGTGCTTCTGCACAAACTTTGAATTTAAGGCACTTTCCCAATGCTCTTATAGATGCAACAAGACTAGGCAATGGCCCTTCAGATGGTCATATATGTAGATGTCACATCCATTATCTTCATTTGTGGTTGAGTCCATAGCCTCACCTTCTTTAGCCATTTTTCCTATTTGTCAAAAAGTGTTCCTAACTATTTCTTAGTTCTGTATTCATTGTTAATTGTGATTACTTGGCTTATTTTTCATGATCCTCTCTTTGACCATATCAATGAGTTGTAATGTTTTCATTTATCCATTTGGATATCCTATTAAACGTTTCTTTAAGTTCATTAATAAACTTCTATATCAGCAAGGTTTGCTACAGAATCACCTTATCAAGAGAAATTTCTTTCTCCTTATCATAGATATGGACCTCCTTCTATTGAAGAGTTAGGTCCCACTAATATTCTTGACTTTCTCCCATTTACATATATCTCATTCTTTTTTTGCCACATGCTTGATTAGCTCTCAAATCTGATGGGCTTGTAGCTTGTATAATTGCCCTAGGAGATACATCTCAAGGGTCTCCCTTGCATCATTATGAAGCCCATCTATGATGTGGAATAGTTGCCTTTCCTTAGAGAAACCATGGCCTAGGAATCTATTCAATAGGGAATAATATCTATCTAAGGCCATGTCCAAGGGTTCATGTTGTTCTTGCTTCCATTCTTGGATCTATCTCCTTTAATTGAACACTCTTGCATAAGTTTGGTATTTTTCATTGAAGAGTTCCAATATCGTTAACCACCATTGGATTGAACTTGGTTTTAATGATCTATACCACACTTCAGCTCTATCAATCAGTGTCCTAGGAAAAAGCTTAAGCTTTTGCCACCCACTTTGAATGTTAGAAAGTAAAAATATCATGGAAGGCTTGTAAATGATGTTGTGGATCCAAATCATAGCCTCCTACAAATTTAGGAATATTATTCATATCAATCCTAGGTAGACAACTCTCTTTAAAATGCCTATGAGATATCTTAACTACCTCTGTGATCTGCATTAGGCTTTGAATGGCCAAAAAGGATTCATCATCATTAGACAAGTTGTGATGAAAATCTCTATTCAGTTGATTGTAATGATTTTGTCTATGCTCATGTTGATGATTGTGAGTGTTCCTACGAGTTTGATTTTTGTTTCTATTTCAACCCTTAGTGAAGCTTTATCTTCATATCTACATTAATCTTCATTAGAACTAGATGTTGAAAGGGAAGAGGAAGATGAGAAACTAAAGAGATTGTCATGGCTTCTATGGTGTTCCCTAGGGTCCCTTAATTTATTGTTTCTTGGTTTCGAGGAGGTCTTAGGCCTTGAGGCCTTCCTTAGTTTAGGACTTATGTCATCTCCTCCAAGATTATCTACCTTAGGTGAATGTAGTTTTTGAGTGTTGTTAGGGTGGTCATGAACATGAGAAACCTCTACATAAGGTTGCTCACTCCAATTTTCCTCACTATATATCTCATTAGTTATCCAATGAATGTTTTTGTTATACAGTGCATTATCACTTCCTTATGAAAGAGACATTGTTGTTGGCTTATGGTGTGTATGATTTACTTTTTTTTAAGGGTATATCATTAATATCTTTATAGTGATCATGTAGGATATAACTAATCTAGATAACTAGCACCATCCCTAGCAGCAACGCTAATGATGAGTGATGAGGTACCCCTATGTCCAACCATACAACTCACAAGTGTTCACGCACAATCTAATCAAATTCTGTGGATGAAACTAGTTGTGCATCTAAATCATTATGCTTTGATTGTAGTTCACTATCTTCCCACTTGGACTAGTGGTAGCTTGTCACATATAGTTTAGTCCACAGTAAGGTATATGATGCAATCTAATCCTATGCTACTCCTAATGACAATAAAGAGATGAATTAATTAAGCTACTGAACAATGGAAAGTAAAATTTGATTAGCCTTGGACTTCGTGAGACTACTTCTCAAATTTCCAAGCGTATGTCACTAGGTGTGCCAATGATACCCTACTAGATTACCAAGTACTTACACATAAGCACTCGTGATTAAGGTGTACACATTCTGCTTAATGATAGAAATAGTAAATAGCAATAAATGAAAATGTTAACTAAAGAAAATAATAAATAATTAACAATTAAAATCAGTAATAATCTAAGAGGTTGCTAAAATGATGGGAGTAATCATGATCTTTATTTCCAATCATGTAACATGTCCAAGTACATCACACTTGAATAAAAGTATCATAAAATCACAAACATCACATTGCAGGCATGCACTGGAAAATAACAAGACTAAAAAATAATCTAGGAAGAAGCTAATTGAAAACTGAAACTAAAATTATTTTTTCAATATCTCAACCATGCATCCAAGTGCTATATTTATAGGCTAGCATGGAGGAGACGATGTTGGATATCTGACATCACTTCTTAGGCTCTGATATCAGGGTTGACATATTCATGACTCATTAGATGTACTTATAATTATTCTATATTTCATATGAATTTATCTTAAAAATATTTATGAACTGAAAAATTCTGTTGAAAAGTGTCTATACTTATCTTATAGCAGCAAAGGTTATTCTATTCTTCTACTTTGATATTAAAATGATTAATTGAAAACATGAAAAATTTAAGGGGCAATAGATTTTGTAAGATAATGATGTATGCTTTGCTTATATAGAATTGTAGTTTATTTCCAATTCTTAAGTGATGAATCATGTTTTTTATAAGCTATGATATCGAAGCGGTTGCAATATCAGGTACACGATATCATGGCCCAAGATGTGATATTGGGCATTCGATATTGCAGGGTTACTCCCAGGCCTATAAATATAGCCCTTGGGCACATGATTTGGGGGTAGTTTTTGTATTCAAGTAGGGAAACTCTTGTAGTTTTCTCATTTGAGAGTTAGAATATTTTCCAAGTGCCCACAGTAGGAGGTCTAAGTATGATTGAATCTTTATTCAAGCATTGATGTACCTGAACACACCATTGTGCTGGCAATAAAGATGAGCTCTTTGATTCATCCTTGCAGCACTTGAGGCTTTTTTTCTTTATGCATTTACATATCATGATTTCTTGCAGTTTACATTAATGATATCCATTCAGCAATTAATTTTGATTTTGATAAATTAAGCAACTGATTAAAATATCCAAGCACGACCCCTTCAAACATACATGTGACACTTGGTAGCTCAGAAATGGTTAGTGTTTAACAACCTAGCAGTGTTTACACGACGTTTAGGATGTGTTCAGGAAGTGAGGATGGTTACTTGTGTTAGGCTATATTATACAGTAGTTCACTTAGCACTTAATTACTCTCATTTTTATTCTTGTTTTAGGCGATCAATTGAGAAAACATAAAATAATAATAAATCTTATGCCTCAATCGCACTTAACCATACACTTGCATTTCATGAGTGAGACTAGGAAGACAATGAATGGGCAACATGAACTTGTTGTTTAGCTCTAGAATACTTAGTAATTAAAGTCTATAAAGTTCAACCAAATCACATGTGAACACCTATGATTCATATGGTTGTTCATAGGGGTACCTTGCCACTCATCATTGGCACCATTTCCAGGGACTTTAGTTCTATGTGAACTATCTAAACTTAGTAAAACTTAGTAACCTCGTTGTTCGAACCCTAAGAGTCAAATCTTACAAAAAAAATTATTATTACAATTAAATTAAATCTTAATCACACACTACATATAAAATCATTAACATAAAATGTTTTCTTCTCATAGGAGTCTATCTCCGCCTAGGGTAGACCAGGTGCCTCAACAATACTGGGTGGTATATGCTCATCCCAATGAGTATGTACCAGACTTCACCTTCATTTTACATCAAGATGAAATGCTACAGTGACACGACATGGAAGGAAACATTGTGTTGCCACCTAATCGATCTATTCCAGCTATGCTCCAGCTAATTCTTACACGACATGAACTCCATCATCTTCATGGGGAGTATGACATGTGAGATCCCACTGAAGCACAAAAGTTAAGGGATCGTTAGCTAAAGCACCAACACAAGCATGTGAAGGACAAGGGGTCGAACACCTTTCCACCTCCACTTGGCCCATTGGATGGATGTGAATACTTCTTTGGGGCTTTTTCTTTGATGATACTCCTCTCTTTGACTTTGGTCAAGGGGCCCTCAACCAAAACGTGCAATCCACAATCCATAATCCAAGTTCAAGTCAAAATGGATCCAATGAAAAAAATGGATCTTAAGGATCAAGTCATGATAAGGGGGCAAATGGAGGTCATGATAGCAATCATGGTTGCAATCATCGAAGAAAGGATGAAAAGCATTGACATGATGCAAGTTCTCCTTCCTCTTCCCCTTCCCCTTCATCGTCTTCTTCTTCTTCATCTGGCTCAAATCATGGCTGCAAAGGGCATGACTGTGATGGAGGTGACCGAGAGACCAAAACAATAGAAGGGACCATCAAGATAGTCATGATTGAAGGCATGGACAATCTAGAGAGACCCACCACCATGAAAGAAGGGTTAGTAGAGAACATCATAGGCACCACCACCATAGCCTTGATGAACCTCTACTTGCCACTTGGAGCATGTTAAACATTGTAGAGGCCATGAGGATTCCAACAAGGAACGTAAAGAATAGCAGAAAAAGAAGGTTGGACAAAAATTGGTACTAATCCTTGGAGCCAAAATCAATCCGGTGGTGGAGTACAATGTTAGACTTGTTCAATGATAAATATCAAATGTACTCCCGAGTATCCAATCTGAGAAAGCAAATCCAAGAGTGGAAACAAGGAAACCATGAGCCCTTGGATGTTGCTATTGGCTAATACTACTCTCTATTACATAAGTGTCCTAACCATGAATACTCTCAGCTTGATCAACTCTACCATATCATAGACAAGTTTTAGTCTAAAACAAGGAAAACCCTTGGTGTCTATGGGCAAGGAAGATTGACAGAGTTAAGCACCCATCAGATCCAAAAGTTAATTGAGTAGGTAGCCAAGGAGGAGGGAGAATTGAGAAAGTGAGAAAGTGTAGAGAAATACAATAGGGATTCTTCTATCCACAAAAGGGGGGTTTGATATTGTGATAGTGAGGATGAGTTAACTAGAGATGAGGTGGCTAATCAGAAAACCTTGCCACTCCAAAAATTTCAATCTAAACTCACAACTAAGGTTGACCAATTATGAGATTCCATGGACAATAAGTTTCAAATTGTCTTAAAAATTACTGAAGAGTCCAAGGAGAAAAGTGGTGAGCGTGAGTGCCAGAGACGTAAGGAAGTTGAATGTGCTATATCCAAGGGTAAGGGTAAAATGGCTGAGATAGAGATGACTATAGATAGTGACTTAGATGATGATTCCGGTGTGACATCTACTAGTATGAACATCCTAAGGAATGTTGTCCAATTGTGTCACACTTGCAGGAATCTGGGGTGTATGCCTTACATCCATGACTTACACAAAGGTAAACACCCAAAATATTACCTTATCCACAAAGCAACTCTCGATAGTTCTACCAACCATAGCAGTACTATCCAAGAGGAACTCCACCACAACCCTATGAATTATACCAGCAATGGCAGTAACCACAATTGTGGGCATTGGCACCCCCAAGACAGTAGCACCCTTACTAGAAACCAGACCCCTATGGTTATTATGTTTAGCAACCTTCATCTCCATCAGACTCCTCTGGTCATGTTGCCACTTACCAACCTCACCACTACCCTCCTAAAGTGTGAAAAACACCATATCCAAGGAGGGATGCCACCTACTATCCTCATGCTCCTCTTGTTCCTACACCTACTCCTCCATCTCCTGCACAACTACCACCTACTCCATCCATGCAAGGTGAATTGCCTACCCAACCACAGCAAAGAAACACTACAAGGGCAATTAATCTATAAATGGTTAACCAACCAAGTAAGTCAGAACCATGATCAAAGAAAAGGTCCTTCTTCTGACCTCGCAATCCACCAAAGCCCTCAAACACATTAGTGGCTAGTAAGCCTACTTCTCCACCTTCCTCTATCACACCTTTATCCAAGTCCCCTTTAAACCAAAATCCCTCTCAAATCCATACTATAATGTTAACACATGTTGTATCTAATTGGATTCGAGTTGGTAACCTACCCAGGAAGTTAGCTGATCCCAAGAGTCTCCTAGTATACTTGCAAATTGTTGGGAATGAGCCTTGTAAAACTCTTCTTGACTCGATTTTGGTGTTAATCTAATCTTGCATGAGATGTACACAATGTCGAACCTTCCTCTCTTGAAGAAGAGCAACATCAGGTTGGAGATGGTAGACCAGTCCATCACTATTCCATTAGGACTAGTAGAGGACATCATAACCACTGTTTATGGATGATCATATCCTACCAACTTCCTAGTAATCAAGGTGAAGAACTGTAAGGGGGACTTCCCAATTATTATGGGAAGGGCATGGCTAAGCACCATTGATGCCAAAATGGGCATTAGATATCTTTCCTTAGAGATATCTAAAGAAAATATTTTTGGAAAGATCGAGGAGAGGATGGTTCCATGTATTTTGTACAGTGATTCAGGGTGCCATTGTGTGCAAAATCTATGGTCAGTGAAGTGAACATCTATCTATACATGCAAGTAGTGTACACCAAAAGCTAAAATCCAAAGATGTCTATACACGACAACCACAAAACAAGAAGGCACCTAGTGACTGACAGCTCATTCTAGCAGTAGTACATTATGCATAGAACCTACTGAGGGCCTAACGTATGAATATGTTGCAAGTATGAATGAACTCGAGCAAGTTTATCACTAGCTCTCCAAGGAGTAAATGATGATATCAATTGGGAAGAGTTGGAGATTTCTAATAGTTTCAAACAAGAACCCCTTGAATTAAAGACATTATCGACCGAAATGGAGTATGTGTTCTCGAAAAATGGAAGATCGATTATTATTAATGCTAAGCTTGCTACCGGACAAAGGAAGATGTTGATGAATGTTATGGAAAAATGATTAGCAACCTTTTCCTAGTCATATTTTGAGCTCACTAGAATAGATCCAAGAATATGCTAGCACCGGATATACACTAACCCCGCCATTAAGCCAAAATGATAGCAGCAGTGGCATTTGAATCCCAAATTAAAGAAAATTATCAAAGAGGAGATTGAAAAACTCCTTAAGTCAAGATTCATCTACCCTGTTGTAGATAGTAAGTGGGTTAGTCCACTCATGATCATACCCAAGAAAGGAGGCAAATAGCGGGTGTGCATCGACTTCTAGCTACTTAACATGGAAACTTTCAAAGATCATTTTGCATTACCTTTTGTAGACCAAGTGTTGCACACCATTTCTAGGCACAGCTATTATAGCTTTCTAGATGGTTATAGTGGCTATAACCAAATCCAAATCATACCAGAGGACTAGGCGAAGATGACTTTCACAAGTCCTTGGGGGAATTTTTCTTACTGTCAAATACCATTTGGCCTATGTAATGCCCCAACCACATTCCAATGATTAGTCCTCAAAATTTTCCAACAACAAATCAATATTGGGGTAGAAGTCTTCATGGATGAATTTTCTACCTACGGAGCTACGTTTAAGCAAGCCCTAGACATCTTGAGTAGGTGTTGAGGAGATGTGTTGAAAAAAACCTCTAGCTTAACTAGAAAAAAGTCTTCTTATGATCCATGAAGGCATAGTCTTAAGGCATCGTATCTCAAAACTAGGAATTGAGGTGGACCCTAAGAAAATAAGGGTCATCCAAGGAATAACCTATCAACTAGAAACAATTAAAGAACTGTTGTCATTCCTTGGTCATACTAGCTACTATCGGTGCTTCATCAAGAACTTTTCCAAAATTTCCAAGCTGTTGGTTGAATTAAAAAAGAAAGATGCATCATTTTTCTAGACCCTTACATGTGAAATAGAATTTCAACAACTAAAGTAGAAGCTTGTTGAAACCCCAATTCTATTGGTCTAGTCCATTTCATGTGATGATTGATGCATCAAATTATGCCTTGGGGGCAATGCTTATGTAGTTGGATGATCAAAAATGTTCATATTATATTCACTGCATAAGCCAAAGTATTGCAGGTGCACAGCTAAACTACACCACTATAGAAAAGGAGTTGATGGTAGTGGTGTTTGCATTAGAAAAGTTCAAGCACTATGTGCTTGGCTATAAATTTTTCATGCATACAAATCATAGCACCATCCAATTTTTAATGAATAAACCAATGGTAAGCCCCCATGTCATACGGTGGTTTGTGATTTTACAAGAGTTCGATCTCATAATGATAGATCGAAAGGATGTAGAAAATGTGGTTGCTGACCACTTATCAAAGCTAAGATGGAACGACAAGGAGAGAGAAAGCCCCTTATTTGATCAATTTCCTAACAAATATCTCCTTGTAGGGACTATTAATGCACAAATGCCCAATGAACCAAAATGGTATGACACCATTCTCACTTATCTTCTCAAGCAAGAACTACCGCAAGGCCTGGACACCCAAAAGAAACAATAATTTCTTCACTAGGTTAAGCATTTCATGAAAATCAATGGGAATCTTTACAAAATATGTCTCGATGGCCTGGTACACTGGTGTGTCCCTAACACAGATCAACTATGTGTTCTCCAGGATGCTCATGAAGGCCCTTGTGGGGGCCATTATGTTGGGATATGCATGGCCATAAAAATCCTCATGGCAAGATATTACTGGCCAACAATCTTTAGGGATGCACACCAATTCATCCATGCTTGTGATTGTTGTCAGAGGGATGGTGGAATGACAGCTTGAATGGAGGGGCCACAGTAATGGATTTAACCTCTCAAGCCATTTAATATTTTGGGCATTGACTTTATGGATCCCATCACACCTTTTTCAAATGGAAAGATGTATATAATATTCATGATTAACTATTGCACTAAGTTGACAAAAGCAACAACCATCACTGACTGTACATCCACTACTGCTACTTGGTTTGTACAATAGAATATCATAAATAGGTTTGGTGTGCCTCATGCATTAATTTCTAACAATGGGACTCATTTCATAGGTGCCACCTTCCAAAAACATATGCAGCACTTGGAGGTTGAGCACAAACTCATAACACCTTATCACCCTCAAGCCAATGGTCAAGCTGAGATCACAAATCAAGAGATTACAAAAATCCTAACGTGCACTATTAGCAATACCAAAGGGACTGGAGCACCAAATTAAATGATGCCCTTTGGGCCTATCACTCCACATGGAAGCTTCCCATAGGTTATTCTCCCTATGAGCTTGTGTATGAAAAACTACCAACACTACCCATCCAATCTGAGCTTTGTACACTCTCTACAACCTATGACCTTGACCTGGATCTAAGCCTAGCACAAAAATAATAATTAATGAACCCCAATTTGCTAGAAAAAAATTGGTTAATGGCCATTTCATCTAATGAAATGCATAAGGCATTCAACAAGAAATATCGTCACCTCAAAATAAGAAAAGTCAAGTTTCACCGAAGACACAAGGTTCTCTACTTGAATCCTACACATGTACCTCAACGAACCAAATTTTAAACATTTTGGGAAGGATCTTACATTATTGATGAGAATTTTCCATTTGGGGCCATGATTATCTATAAACCTGATAGCCTAGATAAGAAGCAATTAGTCAACATCCAACAACTGAAATCTTTCCATGAGGCCAAGCCAACCAACTCAAAAAACACCTCGCCAAATGGACAACCATGCTCAATCTTTTAGATCTCCCCCTTCCAACTTAGTCATGAAAGAGATGGTCATCCATACTAATACTTTATGTGACTCCTTAGTCTTTTGACTTTTTTTTCTTTACACATTTTTGGTTTTACAACTTTTTATCTTCATATTCTTTGTTTTACATCTTTTTTTTTTAGGTTATTGATCTTTTTTAAGTTTTTTTTTTAACACCATCGTTAGTATGTTTAATATTTCTTGAATACTCTTTTACTTTATTTTATATTTTTTCTTATTTTTGGTATAATTATCTTCTCTTTTTGCTAATAAGATGCTAGGTCTAATGGTAATGTGCCACTCGATGGTGGTATGTTTCATTTATGATTTGATTGTTGATGTCTAGTTTCTAACTTTGAATGTCATTACTAATGACTAGGACATTGTTTCTTTTCATGTAACAAGAAGTGAGTCCACATCATCCATCCATCAATGCACTCTATGGTTTTCCTTGTTTTGAAAATGTGCAGTCTCGTTTTCATTAATGCAACCTTAATAAATTGGCAACTTGTGTACTTTCTAGAATTGGGAAGGAATCAAAGGTTTGGATAGGGTGTGGCTTCAAAGGGATGAGGTATTCTTCATGATTTTCCATTTTCCTATGTGTGATGGTGTTCTCATGGTCTTCTCACCATTCTGTGTCATTCCATAATAGGAAGTCAAATAAGTCCTTTGCATGGTGTGGTTCCTACTCAAAAGAAAGTATGGAAATTCAAAGCACATCCCTTAGACCAAATAAAAGGGCTACAAGCACTAGTTATGGTACTTGTCTTATCACCTCTAACTAAGGCCCTTTCTCACTTCCTACTTTCTTTCCAATTTGGAATGGTGGTTGTTTTGTAGAAGCATTCTTGTGTCTCATGGAATGGACTAGTCTTAGAATGTCGATGCGAAGTCACTAAAAGTGGTTGGCTTTGGTCTAAACTAAGGATGGATCCTACCAAGTCATTTAATCAAAAACTTCAAAAGGGACTTCATGTTACCCTAATTAGGAACTCCATTCCATTCTCTCTCTCATCCATCTATGCTTTTCATGCCTCACCTCACTACTAGTTTCATGTTTTGATTCAATGTTCTAGTTTGATGTTCGAGTTTCTCAGTTAGTTACTTCTAGGTTTTTTTACTTAACCTTTCATAACCATTAATCATCCAGAGTGCCCACAAACTCCTTGGTTTGAAGTTATGCAAGGGCATAAAAGGCTTATGCCTGCTTTGGGAAGGACCCACTTGCATATCTTTTGGTTGGGTTAAGATAAGTTCTTTAACCTTAGACATTGTTATAATTGAATTCTTTTTATTTACCCCATCAATGAAATCAAATTTTTCACATCTTCATAACTGATGAGCAGGAAGGTACCCCTACGCCCAACCATACAAATCACGAGTGTTCACGCACAACTTAGTCAAAATCCATAGACTGTAAGCACTTAACATACACCAGACTCTAACCAGTGAAACCTTGGGTTAGAACGGTCATTGTCCTCCTAATCTCACTTGTGAGGTTCTGCTTATGATGGTTAAGTGAGACTAAGGCTAATGATTTTTATAGTTTTTCATTTATCTTTTGGCGGCTAATTTATCTTGGAAAGAAAGGCTAGAATATTAATTAATCTAAGATTATCTTAATATAAATCCTAACTATTCCTAACATAAGTATCTGATCCCATCTTCCAAGCACGTTCTGAGCATCTCCTAACACTTCTGGGTTACTAGACATTAAGCATCACTGGGTTTACCAAGTGTTCGAATTACATTCGAGATGGTCGTACTTATAACCTTTACAAACTACAAATGAGCGATAGCGATTGAAATAATAATAATAGAAACTTAAGTAATTATCAAGGTAATTAACAAAGAATAAACATATTAAACTACTGAATGCATAAAATAGCTAAGTCCAAATGTTGCAAGGAATGCTTGAATAGTTCTCCTTTATTGCCGTCAGGCCAATGGGCTCAAATACATCAACGCTCGAATAAAGAGCCGATCACTTTTCTTACACCTGCTATGGGTACTTCGAAAATATTCTATCTCCTATGGGAACAAACTGCAAGAGCTTCGCTACAACTACTAGAAAGATGCCTAAATGAGATGGAAGGCCCTCTTATTTATAGGCCAAGATAGACGACTATGTAAATGAGGCCACGTTGACACAGGGAGGCTACATCTACGGGCCAGCGTCAACGTGGCTGCATATACAGGACCCCATATATGCAGCCTAGTCGACACATTAACTTAATGACACTTCATCATACCCCCACAACTAAGCAAAAACTCGTCCTCGAGTTACTTTACAATTTGGAAGGTATGGATTCTTATTTACAACACACATAACTTAAACACATACATGACACACACATGACACAGCATGAATTTGACCAAGTTCCTGAGTTACAGAGGAGGAAAAACTACAAAAATGGTGGTGTTCAAAGATAAAATTGAACACCTCGCTAGTCCTGGAGCCTCTACTGTGTAAGATGATGCACAAAATTGTTGGGGAAGATCACACCGTCCCTAGGGGCGGTGGTTCTAATAGACCTTCTCCAGCCTCTGGCCCATGCATTGGTGGTAGCATAGATGATGGTTGCCCTGCAACCCTCCAAGAAAGCCCTCATATTTTCTTCTTTTCTTCTGGGGTCGTTCATGGTCCAAGCAGCTTCTCCAATGTGTGCTAGAACTAGAACTTCCCAAGGACATGGCAGCATCGGAAGGAGTTCTTTCAAGTTGACAAACTAGGCTATGAACTACTTGTGTTCAATGTCGAACGCTTGGATTGATGCCTACAGTTATTGGTAGTCATTCATTCTTTAGCCCAGGTCCTCTACGACTGTGTGTTGTCCTTCAGAGCTTGTGCAGAGGACCTCGATTCCGCGCTGGTCGTTGCCAACTTCTATTTTTTCGCCTTATGTGCCTAGAACTCACCATCGTATAGGGAATACGAGGTAGACACTTTCTTTTCTAACTCTGACCGCCGTCTCCCGACTATGAGCATGGCCAAGTTTGCATATCGGAGGTTGGCAAGCTCCATGTATTCTATCATCTCTTCAATCTGCAACTCCTTTAGGCAGATTTCAACTTTATTGTAGTCATTCAACCCATCAAAGATAGGTTGCCATGCATTGCCTCTCTCTCGGAGCTGCTAGAGTGCTTGGTTCATCTTGGCCTTTGTGACTTGAATATGCTTTTCATTCACTTCCTTCTGCAATCCTACTTGGTCCCTGTAATGATTTTTGACTTTTTCA
The DNA here is from genome assembly GCA_015680685.1 of Gnetum montanum. Classification (NCBI taxonomy): domain Eukaryota; kingdom Viridiplantae; phylum Streptophyta; class Gnetopsida; order Gnetales; family Gnetaceae; genus Gnetum; species Gnetum montanum. The sequence continues at coordinate 90,609 of MNCI01024466.1, read as the reverse complement.
AATTTTAGAGCCTCATTTTTCCAAGTGGAAATCTCAATTGTAGACTTTTGTCGCAATGCTCGAACCTCCTCCATTGACAAATTTTGATTTTCAGTAGCCAACCTCCTTATGTCAAAGTTCACCCTGGCTAGCTCCTCCTACTATTGGTGGATGAAATTTTTCATTTGTTCATTCTCTACACCAACATTGTGCAAGTGATGAACCTCCACGGTCAGCTGCACATTCTCCTGGTGAACCTCCACCAAGTCCTTTTCTAAGTGATATGCTCAACCATCTGCCGAGGACTTATCAAAGATCGCCATCTCATGCACATCCTCAATGACCTAAATTTTAAGTTGAATTTGTTGAAAAGCTTCATCCCTAGTGATGTTGCAGTCAAGGATGGCTGGATTGGCAAGCTGGGCTCTTAATTAGGCTACCTCAATTGCCAAGTGCTAACAAGCAGCTTGAGCAGCTTCAAGTTGCCCCTCCAAAACGAGACTCTTGCCCCTTGCCGAGAGCAGCTCTGACTGGGTTGTAGTAATGTTTTCTAGAAGGTCAAAGACATCTGGAAGCGGTTGCCCAGTTCCCACTAGTCGATCCAACAACTCTTCGTGTTGGGCTACATCAATCTTGCTACGTGAAGTTCCAGCAGACACCTGTACATCTTGTAATCCATGAATGTTCGGTATAGGTGTTGCTGGTGCATTAACAGCTATAGCAATTGTGTCAGCAACCACTTCGACCATAACTTCCTGTCCATGGTGCTACATCACTAGGACCATCTCCCCTTCACCATCTTCCAAGCGTATCGAGAAGGTAGTAGCATTCTTTGAAATTTCAGGGAATAACTACTAGGTTGACATTGTCACTTCTTGGATTCTTGGATCTGTTCATGTTGGCATTTGTGCTTGGGTGGCGGAGAATATCAGCCCTACCCTTTCAAGCAAGCTAACTGATCAAGCCACTTGCTCCAAGTGGCTCATGGCAAGGTGATAGACCGAAGGGTCTTCTCCTTCACCAGTCCTGCCAGATTGCTCTTGCTGGCTCAAGAGCATTTCCCAGATCTTGCGGATGTATTCTTCCATGGTTTACGAGCCCAACTCCGTTGTGTGTGCAAGTGGTGGTGGTGGTTGCTACTCCTCCTCTATCTGTGTGGTAATAGGAGTTTTATCTTTCATCATCTCTTGCCACAAGGCAATTGGGATGCACCAGATTACATCATTGGAATACCATGCTATCCCTGCCTGTTTGCATAACTTTCAGATTAGGCAGGGAAAGGGGAGAGCTCATCTTCCATGTTTGTTCTTAGCAAACCTCTTTTCAATCTCTAGAAATAGTAGCTGTGGAAGACTCATGGGATATTTCCTACTCAAGGCGGCACACACATGAGCAAAGAAGGTTCTAATTTTACTGGGTCTTACCGTTGGGTTTAGGTGATAAGATGTGACCTTTGAGTACACTCTCTCCACCGTGGTTAGGGAGCCAAATTATTTGCACTCTACCCCATAGCACCATTTGGTCCATTCCACCTTTACCTCCGAATCGGCCTACTTTGGAATTTCCACCACATCTACCCCAGTTTCGGGTAACCCCAAAGCCTACGCTATCACCTCCGAAGAGTAAGAGACTCTAGACCCTGGTTGCCAATTTGTCCAGAAGAGATAAGTTTCTCCTAAGTACCATTCACCACTAGTTGTGATGATTGGCCACATCAGAGAGTTCTGCAGTTGGAGCCTTACATCTTTTGGCACGTTCTCAAGGAATGGTCCAAAATTTAGCTCTTGAATGACCATTCGCTGCATCTTGCGTGGCGTGATAGCATCAAGGCAGGGTTGGGTTAGAGTGACCTCAAGCCGTGGTGCTATCCTATGAGTCTCATCCCTAAGTGATTTCTTGCCAGAAATCTCCTCTTTGGGAATCTGATGAACAAATTCCACGTCAAATCTTTTGTGGAAGGGCCTAGTTGCATGAGAGCCCTCCGCATGCTCTGGCGGTTTCACACCTTGTCCCCTTCCCATGTGTGGGTGCTTGTCCCTTGGTTGTGACGGTCCTTCGTCCCTTGGGTGCCTCGGTTTTGATGCAATCTACAATCAAACATAACCGCTTGTTAGACCATACATAAGTAGCTTAAGATGGTCCATATACACCTTCTCAGTTTGACCAAGTTATGTTGTTGGCACAGGCACATCGTTAAGTCTTCTAGAGCATTAATTTATGGGTTAGGGCCAAAGTTTTTGTAATTAACTAATTAATTAATTATAGTTAATT
>MNCI01024466.1:35437-88333 GCA_015680685.1 Gnetum montanum | reverse complement strand
TTAATTACACAAAGGCACCACCCCCCACAACTGAGAGCATACCTCCAGTTGCTTAAAAGGGCAAGGAACGGTTGATGCGGACTTGCGATGGAATGCAAGTGCGTTGGAAAAGGGTAGGCAGAAAAAATGGCAAAAACTCCCCTCAATTTAGATCCCAAATGCTGAAAATGCAAAGCACAGCGGGTGTATATGTAGGGGCTAGGCATTGTATCGACGGGGCCCCGTATACGCAGTCCTATACACCCATTGACCAGCGTTGACCAACCCATAAAAAACCCGAAACGATGAATTTGAAAAGCCAAATTGGGGCGGTTGAAGCGCATGAAATGCCTGGTCATAGTTGAGGGCATGAGGAAGGTAATCGAGCACGAAAAAGAGATAAAATCAAAGAATGGGACTTAAAAAGAACTCTACGGGGAATAAATCGAGGGATGGGACCCGAAAACTAGTCAACCATGAAATCCAAAGGATGGAAGGCTTAATAAGCAGAACCAAGAAAATATAGGTGGGTCCTCCCCATAGCAGGCCATAGCCTTGGTAGCCCCTACATAGCCCTTAACACCAGGGTCCATGGGCCCCAGGGCCAAGAAATGGTGTTCGTCGATTAAGACTCCTACCCAAGAGATCCCACCAAGGCATGAGAGGTCTAAGGAAATCACAAGAACTTCCCAACATAAGACGAGCAATGAGGTGAGTTGCCAAGGGAACTGGGTGAAGAGAGAGATGAGAGAATAAAATGTCGATTGTTGATCACATGAAACTCCATGTGTAGTTGTGGTTAAGTGACTCAGTAGAACTATTCCTGAGTTCAAACCCAAAACCAGCCACATGCAGTGACATCGCAGCAATAGACGAAGTCCGGGCCATCCCCCAAGGAAGCAAGAATGACCCCACAGAGAACCATCACTCTAACAATGTGAGAGGAAGGAAGTGAAATGGGAAAAAGTTAGAGGGGACCAAGGAAGTCCCATAACTAGTGCTTGTGGCCCATGAGAGGCGGTCTAAGGGGTGTGCTTTGAATTCCCACCAAGTGATATGATTTTTTTTTTGTTTCTGTTTCTCTCTTTGGAGGGAACCATACCATGCAAAGACCCATGCGTGTTCACATGCATTCGACCAAGGGGTGTGCTTTGAATCCTCATATTTTTTCTCTTTTTGGTGAGGACCACACCATGCAAGGTTGAACTACCCAGAAGCTTCCATGGAGAGGACGTGGAGCTGTAGGAAGTCCGTAAGGACATACCAACAACCTTAGAGGATAGAACAGAACAATGAATACTGCATTCCCCTTGAAGTCATACCCAATTCAAATCATTAGGTCATCCCTGAGTCTGGGAACCACACAAGTCACACATTAATTAAAATGTTGTTAAGTGAAGGGATTTGCATATTCACAACAGAAGGAAAACGATGGAGTGGGTGAATGGGTGGATGACGTGAACTCACTGCCGATTTTATGAGCGGAAAGTAGAATTAAAGTCCAAAAAGAACCATGTGAGGGAAAAAACTAGACAACTACGCAGATGAGTTAACATTACCCATCGCAACAAAAATGAACCATGCCAGACATCTGAAGACAACAAGACGATTTATTAGCAATTACGCGAAAAAATAAAACAGACACAAAGAAATGAAAAATAAGTAAAATAAAATAAATAAAATAAGTAAATAACGGAAAAAATGTACAAAGAATTTTCAAACGTACAAATGATGATGAAAAATAAAAAAAGTGTTAGATAAAAAATTACAAAATGATGAGGGGTGTAGTGAAATAAATCAACAGGGATGACAGTCTCCCCCATGACTGGGTGGAAAGGAGGAGACATGAAAGATGAAGCGATGGTGACTGGGTGATGACAAGGCAATGGAACTAGTTGAGCAAAGTTTACGAAAAGGTTTTAATTGTTGGTGGTTGACTAACTGTGTTCTGGTGAGGTCCCCAAGTTTGTGGATAAGCAAGGCCCTAGATGGGAAGGTTTCAAAAACAATGTAAGGTCCCTTCCACAGTGTTTGAAACTTGGTTGGTTGAGATATGTGTGAGGAGTTCCAATACAACACCTTGTCTCCACATCTAAATGTGACCTTCTAAATCCTAAGATCATGTCGTTTCCTATTATAGGCCTTGTTGATTTCATTGGAAGATAGGGCCACTAATTGGTTCTCATCTAGCACACTTAAATTGATTAGTCGTTCACGTTGTGCTAGTGGTAGGTCAAGGCCTAAGTCACTAACGGTGGATAGTGTATGGAGCTCAACATGAATTGGAAGTGTTGGTAACTTTCCATACACTAACTCATAGGGATAGTACCCTACAGGAAGTTTCCAAGTGGAGTGATAGGCCCATAGGGCATCATTGAGTTTGGTACTCCAATCCCTCCTATATTTACTGATGGTCCAGGTAAGGATCTTGGTGATCTCCCTATTGGTGACTTCGGCTTGCCCATTGGCTTGGGGGTGATAGGGTATTGTAAATTTATGTGTTACCCCTAAGCATTACATGAGTTTTTGAAAAGTGATACCTGTGAAGTGAGTTCCATTGTCAGAAATGAGAGCACGCAGCACTCCAAACTTGGTAATGATTTGTTGCTGAAAAAATCCAGCGGTGGTGTTGGAAGAACAATTGACAATGGCTATCACTTCTGCCCACTTTGTACAGTAATCCATAGCTATGATGATGTACGCTTTTCCATTTGACAAGGGGGTGATGGGCCCCATGAATTTGATACCCCAGATGTCGAAGGGCTCCAGTGGCTGGATCCACTGTTGAGGTCCCTCCAACCGTACCGACATCCCACCATCTCTTTGGCATCGTTCGCAATAGTGGATGAACCATTATGCATCCCTAAAAAGTGTAAGCTAGTAATACCCTATAAGCAGGATTTTAATGGTCATTCGGTGTCCAGCATAGTGGCCTCCACAAGGGCCCTCATGAGCATCTTGGAGGATGCACAGTGTATCGTCATTAGGGACACACCATCGAACTAGGCCATCTGCGCACACCTTGTAAAGGTGGCTATTGATTTCCATGAAATTCTTGGCCTTATGGAGAAACTATTGTTTATACTAATGGTTCCACTCCTTTGGCAGATCCTGGGTTGTGAGGTAGGTGAGGATGCAGTTGAACCAAGGGAATTCCTTGGGTACTTGAGGATCAATTGCGCCTGTGAAGAGGAGTTCATCTGAAAATCGGTCGAATAAGGGCTCCTCTTCTTCTGCATCATCCCATCGTAACCGAGACAAGTGGTTAGCAGCCACATTCTCAATCCCCTTCCAATCTACCATGGTAAGATCAAACTCCTTAAGAATCACCAACCACCGGATTATGCGAGGGCTCACCGTTGGTTTGTTCATCAGGAACTAGATAACACTATGGTCCATTTGCACAAACACCTCATATCCAAGCACATAGTGCCAAAATTTGTCCAAGGCAAACACCATTGCCATCAACTCCTTTTCGATGGTGGTGTAGTTTAGCTGAGCACCCACAATGCTACTGCTTGCACAGTGGATATAATATGGATGTTTCTAATCATCACACTGTGTAAGCATGGCTCCCAAGGCGTAGTTGGAGGTGTCCAATGTGAAAGGGCCTGGACCAATTAGGTGCTCATAGAACTGGAGCTTCTACAAGTTTCTGCTTTAGCACTTGGAATGCAAATTTGCATTCCTTGGTCCAGACGAACAGAACATCCTTCTTTGTAAGTTCTACCAACGACTTGGAAATCTTCAAGAAGTGTTCAATGAAACACTGGTAGTAACCAGTGTGTCCAAGGAATGACCAAACATCTTTGATGGTACTTGGTTTGTAGGTGATTCCTTGGATGACCTTGATCTTTTCAGGGTCTACGCTGATCCTTGTTTGTGAGATGCGATGCCCCAGCACAATGCCCTCCTAGATCATCAAATGGCTCTTCTACCAATTGAGCCATAGATTGGTGTCTACACACCTTTTCAAAACCTACTCTAGAAGGTCCAAGGATTTCTCAAACGTGGCCCCATAGGTGGAGAATTCATCCATGAAGACTTCTACACCATTGTCGATTTGTTTCTGGAAGATTCTTAGGACAAGGTGTTGGAACGTAGTAGGCACATTACATAGGCCAAAGGGCACCTTCTTATATGTGAAAGTCCCTCATGGACTTGTGAACGTTGTTTTGGCCTAGTTCTCTAGTGCTATTTGGATTTGGTTATAACCACTATAACCATCCAAAAAGCTATAGCAAAGGTGTCCTACGATGGTGTCCAACACTTGGTCCACAAATGGGAGCAGGAAGTGGTCCTTGAAGGTCATCATATTGAGTAACCGAAAATCAATACAAACCCTCCACTTGTCATGTTTCTTGGGCACGATAATGAGTGGGCTAACCCATTCACTATCAATGACAAAATAGATGAATCTTGCCTTTAGCAATTGTTCGATTTCATCTTTTACGATCTACTTCAATTTGGGATTCAACCATCTTTGTAGCTATCATTGTGGCTTCATGGAAGGGTCAAGATAGATCCGATGCTGGCAGACCCTAGGATCAACTCCAGTCAACTCATGATATGACCATGTGAATGTAGCAACCCATTTGTTTACCACCTCCAGCAATCTCTTTTTATGTTCAAGAGTAAGGGCGGCATTGATAATTACCAGCTTGCCATTTTGCAAGAATACATATTCCAAGTGAGCCAGTAAAGACTTTAGCTCTAGGGGCTCTTGTTTGAAGCTCTCAGGGATTTGTAGCTCCCCCCAATCATCTTGGTCATCAACAGTGGAGACCTGTTGATGAACCCCCTCCATTTCATCCATGCTTTTAACATAGGCTTGCACTAGCCCCTTGGACGGTTCCATGCACAATGCGCTGGTAGTAGGATTAGCTGTCAGCCATTGGGTGTCGTCTTGGTTAGTGGCTGCTGCATACAAGCACTGTTGAATAGGTCATTCCTCGATACATTGACTACATGCTTGAATGGATATCCACTTAGCGGACCATAACTATTGCACATAGTTGCACCCTGAGTCACTATACATGATGCATGGAATGCACTGCTTCTTAATCTTCCGAAAAGGATTTTCTTTAGAAATTTCTATGGATAGATCTCAGAGTCCTAGTCGTGCATCCATCATGCTTAGCCAAGCTCTTCCCATGATGATTCGAAAGTTCCCCTTGCAGTTCTCTACACGGATGACCAGGAAATTAGCAGGATAGGACCACCCACAAACGGTGGTCACAATGTCCTCCACCAAACCCAAGGGAACGGTGATGGACTGGTCTGCTAACTCAAGCCAGATGTTACTCTTCTTTAGCAGGGGCAAGTTCCAGTTCTTGTACATATCATGAGAGATCAAATTGTCCCCTAACCCCGAGTCCAAAAGAGCTTTGCATGGCTCGTTCCCTACCACCTAAAGATAGATGAGGGGGCTTCTTGGATTAGTTAATTTTTACGGAAGATGACCTGCTTTAATCCAGTTGGTCATGGCATGTGTGAGCATGACCGTCTAGACATTGGAGCATAGTTGGCTTGAGGCCTGCTCGGGTGGTATGATGGTGGAGGCGTTGGTAGGTTCAGAGGCACTGGACACAGGTGTAGGTGAGGGTGTGTTTAGATTACTGGGCCAGAAGAAAGGACTTTTTCTTAGCTTAGATTCTAGTCCACTTGGCTGAGGTGCTGGTTGTAAGTTAATAACCCTTGTAGTGTTTCGTTGTTGTGGCTGTGGTGGTATTTCTCCCTGCATTGATGGAGTAGGCAGCAATTGAGTGGGATGTTGTGGAGGAGTGGTAGAAGAAGGTGACAGGGGATAGAAGATATGTGGGTTTGTCCCCCTAGGTGATGGAGATGGATGTCAAAAATATTTAGGGGGGTGGTAATAGCTTGGAAAGGCCTTATGACTGGAAGAGTCTCTTGGAGAGACCAGTTGCTGAACATAGTACCCATAAGGATCTGGTTGTTTGTAAGGGTACTACTACATTGGAGGTGGCATCCCCCACGCTTGTGATTTCTGCCACTATTGGAAGTATTCATACGGTTGTGGTGGTGTTCCACTTGGATAATAGCTGTGCTACTCCTAGTGAAACTGCCTAGAGTTTCCTTGTGGATAAGGCAACCTTTGGGGTGTTTGCCGTTGCACCAAATGAGGGTTCAAGGCATACACCCCAGACTCTTGAAGATGTGACACCATAGGACAACATCCCTTAGGATGTTCGTATTGGCATATGCCTCATTTATCATCCTCCTCAATGTCAGATTCTATAACCTCTTCTGCTATAGCAACTTTGCCCTTACCCTTGTGTTGGGCACGCTTAGCTTCCTTCTTCCTACACCGATCTCAATCATTACTTTGTTCTCTGGACACTTCTATGATTTTCAACACATTTTGGACTCTTTGGTCCAGAGATTCCCACATCTTATCCACCTTTGCCGATATTTCATATGCAAACTTTTGTAATGGCAAAGTCTTTTGATTCACCGCTGCTTCTAGTGGTGATTCATCCTCCTCATCATAAAATCAAACCTCCCTTTTTCTGTGGGAAGGATCCTGGTTGAATTCTTCTACACTCTCCTTTTTCTTAAGTTCTCCTTCCTCCCTAGCCACCTGTTCAATGAAGCATTACAACTGATGGGCCCTTAGCTCTGACAGTCGTCCCTGGGCGTACACGCCAAGGGTCTTTCACATTTCAAAATGGAGCCCATCAATGATGTGACGAAGTTGTGCCCACTGAGAATAACCATGACCAGGGCACCAATGCAACAACAAGTAATACCTACTCATGGCAGCATCCAAGGGTTCATGATTCCCTTGTTTTCAACCTTGGATCTGTTGTCTTAGATTTTTCACTCTAGAGTATATTTTATATTTATCGTTGAAAAATTTCAAGCATCGTACTCCATCTTCTGATCTATTCTAGCTCCAAGGACCAGCACCAACTTTCAGCTTCTTTGATGAGTGTGCGAGGGAATAGCTTCAGCCTTTGCCAATCATTGTCAATATTTTGCAAGGTACCAGTGTCATGGAATGCTACAAGTGGGTCTACGGATCACAATTGTATCCCCCTTCAAATCTAGGGATGTTGTTCATATCAATGCGCTTGATTCAGCTATCCTTCATGTGCCTACTAGGAATCTAGACTGCCTCCACAATCTGGAGCATGCTCTGAGTAGCTAACAATGGCTCATCTGAATCATAGTCCTACTGAGGACCATGATGTTTATGAAGATTCTAGTTGCCTCTCCTTTCATGACAGTGAGGCTCGTGCAATTGGTCATGCGCTTCCTCACGTTTCTCTCTTTGACCTTTTTTACAACCATCCTTTTGCCCCTTCCTACCCTAGTTACATTCAGAACCTAAGCTAGATGAAGGTGTAGGTGCGTGAGAGGACAGAGAAGAAGGAGAGGTGTCACCGCCGTCCTGGTGTTGATCTCCCCCTCTACCCCGACGACGGCCTCGATCATCCTGCCCATCCTTGTTACATAACCCTCCATCCCCTTGAGGATTGTGGTCACTGAGAGGCTTATTCTAATGATGGACTAGAGGATCTGCTGCCCCAGGGGAAGTTCAATCGAATGGGTGTCATGAAAGATAAGATCCCCATCGTCCTATAGCCCTTGCAAAAATAAGGGGTTACTGAATTATTTCTTCTTCTGTTGTTCATATCTGTCCACGTGTTGTTGGTCTCTTTCTCATTGAGTCGAAGTGGAATGATAGTCTCAGTAGTCATGGTTCTCCATGACATACTCTGCTCCACGGTCCTAGATGCCCAGTCTTCCTAGATTGTGATATAGCATCGCAGGAGCCGATCGGTCGGGTGGTAGCACGATGCTACCCTCCATGTCCCGCCATCGCAGACGCTCATCCTAATGTAGGATGAATGTGAAGTCAGGGACATATTCATCAAGGTTTTTGTATACCACCTGACATTCTTGTGGCATCGGTGGTTCAAATACCTCTCTCATGTGAGAAGACATGTTGGATGTTAGATGATACACGTAATCGATGTACCTTAATATTTACTTTTAATCCGCTTAGCATGCGTAAATGTTTCTATCCTGGGTCCATCCCAACGACTTGAATGATACTTTTACTAAGGTTAGATGATGCATGTAAGACTAACAGTCCCCAGCAATGGCGCCAATGATNTCCTCCTAATCTCACTTGTGAGGTTCTGCTTACGATGGTTAAGTGAGACTAAGGCTAATGATTTTTATAGTTTTTTGTTTATCTTTTGGTAGCTAATTTATCTTGGAAAGAAAGGCTAGAATATTAATTAATCTAAGATTATCTTAATCTAAATCCTAACTATTCCTAACATAACTATCTGGTCCCATCTTCCAAGCACGTTCTAAGCATCTCCTAACACTTTTGGGTTACCAGACGTTAAGCGTCACTGGGTTTACCAAGTGTTCAAAACTACGTTTGAGATGGTTGTACTTATGGCATTTACAAACTACGAATGAGCAATAGCGATTGAAATAATAATAACAGAAACTTAAGTAATTAGCAAGGCAATTAACAAAGCATAAACATATTAAACTACTAAATGCATAAATTAGCTAAGTCCAAATGCTACAAGGAATGCTTATATAGTTCGTCTTTATTGTCGTCACATCAATGGGCTCAGATACATCAACATTTGAATAAAGAGCCGATCACTTTCCTTACACCTGCTGTGGGCACTTGGAAAATATTCCATCTCCTATGGGAACAAACTGCAAGAGCTTTGCTACAACTACTAGAAAGATGCCTAAATGAGGTGGAAGGCCCTCTTATTTATAGGCCGAGATAGGCGGCTGCATAAACCGAGCCACGTCGACGCAGGGAGGCTACGTCGACGGGCCCGCATCGATGTGGCTGCATATACGTGGCACCGTATACGTGGCCCAGTCAACGCATTGACTTAATGACACTTCATCAACAACTATTTTTAATGAATTCCTTCTTTTTATTGTTGTGAATTTCTATACCCTCTTTCCAATATTCCTTGTGTTAAGCTTTTTCTAAATTTTATGACCTGCTTCTCTTACTTAACCCATTTTTCAGTCTTCCCACTAACATTATCAAGCAACCAATCTACCACAATCATAACTTAGCTAGATAAAATCACTGAAAAGACAATGTATTTAGCCACTATGTGTTACACTTTATATACAAATCCTTGATTTTCTTATGATTACAATGGAAAGCATGGACTGGAGGCGGGATTGTCTTCACCAAGGAGGATGCAACAATATCACTCATGGGAGATTGTTCATAACCGGTGGATCTCTTCTACCTCTCCCTCATTCTTCTATTTCCAAGAGGTGTTGGATGTCCATTAGATCTGAGGGTGTTCTTCCTTGTTGTCATGAACATCTAAATTTTGTACACAATTATAATACTGTATGCTTAGGCACTTCTGTATTTGTTTTTTTTCTCTGTGTCACTCTACATGTTAGTCAAACATTCCATACCTCCTAATATATTTTGTAAAGGACTTGTTCCTCTTCTTCTATACTCAAGGATGAGTTTTCATTCAGTCGTGGGGGTATGATAAATCATGTTTTTTATAAGCTCCGATTTCGAAGCGGCCGTGATATAGAGTATGCAATATCACATCCCAGGATGCAATATCACGCATTCGATATTGCAGAGTTACTCTTGGGCCTATAAATACAGCCCTTGGGCACATATTTCAGGGCTATTTTTTGTAGTCAAGTAGGGAAACCCTTGCAGTTTGTTCATTTAAGAGTTAAAATATTTTCCAAGTGCCCGCAACAAGAGGTCTAAGTGTGATTGGATCTTTACTCAAGCATTTATGTACTTGAACACACCATTGTGTTGGCAATAAAAATAAACTCTTTGGCTCTCTTTCTTTATGCATTTACATATCATGATTTCCTACAGTTTACATTAATAATATTCATTCAGAAATTAATTTTGATTTTGATAAATTACGTAACTGATTAAAATATACAAGCATGACCCCTTCGAACATACGTGTGACACTTGGTAGCTCAAAAATGATTAGCATTTGACAACCTAGTAGTGTTTACACGAACTTCAAGATGTGTCCAGGAAGTGGGGACGGTTACTTGTGTTAGGCTAGATTAAATAATAGTTCACTTAGCACTTAATTACTCTCATTTTTATTTTTTTTTTGGGTGATCAATTGATAAAATTAAAAATAATAAAAATCTTATGCCTCAATTGCACTTAATCATACACTTGCATTTCACAAGTGAGACTAGGAAGACAACAAACAGGCAATACAAACTCACTATTTAGCTCTAGCATACTTGGTAATTAAAGTCTACAGAATTTAACCAGATCACACATGAATGCCTATGATTTGTATGGTTGAACATAGGGGTACCTTGCCACTCATCATTAAGTATGAATATTTTTATTGCTACCAATTTGTACATTGTTGTATTCATGCTAACTAACTATTTATTTTTATTTTTTTGTATTCGAGTATTTCAATTGTATTTTTGTATATCTAAATTAAATAGATGAGGAAAATAGGAATATTTTTTGAGTTTTTTAGTTGCCAACAGTTTATCAATTTTAAATTTATGAAGTAATTAAAATTTTTTCCCTAGCTTTAGAAAAAGACTTTTGCCAACCTTTTAGTTATTGGTATGTAACATGAATACAACAATAAATGAATGATGATAGTGAATTATGAAAAAAATAATGAAAATTAGTCATAGAATATTTAAGGTATATTTATTGATGCTATCAAATGTTCAAAAAACATAAATCTCATATAATTTAATATTTCTTACCAATAAAAATACTTGTTAGCATTTGATTATATGCTTTAGATTCTACAAGTCATGAAGAAAAATCAAGATTTTCTTTCCAAATTTGTTTAGTATAATTATCTTTGCTACTATTCATTATTATTACAACAACATTATTACTTAGTAGCTGATAAAGTATTGGTTGGCTACATCAACACAGCCGTGTTGAGGTAGATCCCTCAACGCATGTTGTCATATTTGTTTGATAAAGTCAAATTTTTTCCACCAATGATATTGTAACTATGATATCGTGTCTATAATGTCGTATATTTGATATCATAGCACAAGCTAAGTCATCATAGATTGGATATCACAAAATGTGTGTAGCCTATAAATACAACACTTGGAAGCATGGATTTAGAGAACTTTCATTCCATCCTTAGGCAGACTCTTACAATTTGTTTTTGTAGTTTTAGCAATAGAGTGAATGCTCCAAGTGTGGTGTTAAGTAGTTGTATGGAATTTTTATTTGAGTGAAGTGTACTTGGGCACAGTTCATGACCAGAAATAAAGATCAAGACTACTCTTCATCATTGCAACATCCACTTAGTTTTACTATTTTACTTAGCATAGTTTGTACTATTTTCTTAATTTAATCATTTACATTTCTAAGTATTTTACTTTCTTGGTCATTAGTAAAGTAGAATGAGTATGATTGGTTTTGAGCATTTAAGTGTAATCATTTTTTAATCCTAGTAGTGTTTTTTCTTGGTTCGCCTAATAGCATAACGCTTGGTAACCTAATAACAGTTACATGAGCCCAAGGTGTGTACACTAAGCCATGACCAAATGCTCATCGCTCTAGGTTAGTTTAGATTTACCTTCTTGTTGTTAGTTAGGTTAAAGAATTAATTTTTTTCATTATTGTCAAAATTAGCATAAGGCCACAACAACATCAACTATCATATGTCTCACTTTGGACTAAATCATATGTGAAAAAGCTACCACTAGTCTAAGTGGGAAGACAACAACCTATAATCAATGCTTAACAATCTAGATGCCACAACTAGTCCCATCCAAAGAATTTGACCAGATTGTAAATGAATACTTGTGATTCATATGGTTGGGCATAGGGGTACTTGTCGCTCATCATTGGCGCCATTGCCGGGGATGGTGCTAGTTATCTAAGATTAGTTATATCATGAACGATCACTATAAAAGTATTAATGATTTATCTTTTAGAAAATATTAAGATTTGAAGTCACACACATTATCAAACAAAATCATGTCTTCTTCACATAGGACCAATAATGCATCATATGATGAGAACACTCCTAAGAGAAATGATAGGATATATACTAAAGAGAATTAAAGTGAACAACCTCAAGCAAGAGTTTCATATGCTCATTTAGACCCTTACTACACTTAAAAACTACATTCAACTAATGCAAACAATTCTAGAGGAGATGAAGTAAGTCCTAAAACAAGGAGAGTCTCAAGGCCTAGGACTTCCTTGAAACTTCGAAAAGATAAATCAAGGGACTATAGGGAGAGACATACAAGCCATGGCAATTCTCCTAGTTCCCCATCTTCTTCTTCCTCTTCCATGTCTAGTTTTGATAAGGATGAACATAAGTATAGAAATAGATATATACTAAGAGGTCAAGATGAAGATAGAAGTAAAAATAGATGAGATCGTCAATGTGAGCATGAATGAAATAATCATAATTAAATAAATAGAAATAGAAATCATCATATGGAATGTCTGATGAAGATGAACCCTTTTTGGCTATTGGGAGCATGATGCAGATAACGGAGGTAATTAGAATACTCCAAAGGCATCAAAGGGAAGGTTGCATCAAGAGGCAACTCTTGACAAGGTGATTTCACAACAAGCCCTACCAATACAAAAGTCTATTGCTAAGATTGAAGTAAGCATAGATAAGATGTGGGAGTTGATAAATGGCAAAGTTATGACCTATGTGAAAACCATAGAGAAGAGAGTAATGCAACAAGAATATAGTGATCAGAGCAAGAAGAGGAAAAGAAACAAAGAAATAGTAGGAACACTTATCAAAAAAAAGGAAAAATAGCTATAGGAGAAGAGGTTGTAGACTTAACCATAGAAAAGGATTATGGATGTGACATCTACCTATATAATCGTCCAAAGAGTTACTGCCTAGTCATGTTACATCTACATGAGTATTGGGCTTTTACTTTGAGTCCCAAGTTTGTACAAAAGCAAATGCCTAGGAAATTATCTTACTCACAAGGTTATTATAGACAATCCTACAACCAACCGTACTATCCTAGTGGAACTTCTTACCACCCTCAACACTACTATCAAACATAGTGGTAAAATCCATAGTCATGGGTAAGGCCATCATCAAACCAACACTACCCTTACTACTAGTCAAACCCGTATGGATATTATGTTCAACAACTTGTTTTTCCAAATGGTTCTACTTCCTCTACCATGAATCACTACTATCACTCTCTCAAATATCATCAACCCACAACATCCCCTATGGGATAACCATCTCAAATCTCTTATCCTCTGCAACCTCCTAAATATTCTCATACTTCCCTCCACCATATGTCAGCATCAATAACACAGGAAGGATTGGCACCACAACATAAACAGAAGAATGCCACTTGTGCTATGAACATACAAGTAAATGATAATGTTAGTAGAACTCAATAAAAGTCTCGAAAACGTCCTTTATTAGGAAAATTTCCTCACATGGGCATAAAATTCATAGACCTACTAACTCATCAAAACCAACACAAGGCCAAGCTAGTGCAACACCCTTCCTTACGAAAACAATGTCTCCCAATCCTATGCAAGAGCCAACACCCATTATCACTCCAATGCAAAAAATAAAAATAAACCTATCATTGTGGAGAGATAGGCAATTTCATGCATTACTACTAAAGAAGAAGCATGCAGTTGTGGACTAATCTTCTAGAATGTCAACACAGTCATTACACCAATCCATAACAAATGTGAAAAACAAGTGTGTGCACAAAAGAGAGAAGGGGTCACTAAATCAAAAGACACCCAGTGGCCAACAACTGAGAACTTTTAGTTATCCAAAACATGCATGGAAACATCTAAACCACTTAGTAATTCCCATTCTAAGAAAATGGCCCCAACTAAGAACTTACAAATGGAAATACTAAACCACAATCATACATCAATAGAAAGAGGAACCAAAGACTTAGATATCAAAATTCAATTACCATCTAAGATAACTGAAAAACTAAGTTGTTAAGGATGATAAGTGAGAAACCCCAAGTGTATGATCTAGGGGAACTAGGTTCCATTTTCCAAACACTTGCCCATGAGTTCAATCGTAGGGGAGATACCAATCATGATCAAGGAATTAATAAATTTTTTTCAACTTTTTTGTTTTATAATTTCTTTTTGATTTCTAATTTTTTGTTATGCCTTTTCACCTTTCTTACCAATTTTCACATTCTTTGATATATTTTCATTCTTTTATACTTTTCCATTTATTAAACCATTTGTAATTCTTTGATATTTTGTAGCTTGTTTTTAATCTTTTTCATTCTTAATATCTTTTACAATTTTTCATACTTTGTTTACATGTTACTTGTACATATTTCTATCAATTTTGAATAAAACACATTAAGAATAAAGTAAGATGTAGTCCCAATAAGGTGAAGATTTCTCTATGTTATCAAATCATAAGGGATTGATTATTTATACAATGAGGCCACACCACCCATCCATCCATTCCAATAATAAGAGGTTCTTACTATGTCCATAATTATATTCTTTTTTTCATCAAACTAAAAATAAACTTGTGATCATTATGCCTAGAAGGAAAAGTGAAGAACCAAGTTGGAATGTAAAGGGTATGACATCAAGGGGGATTTGTGGATTTTCTCATATTGTTGTTGTGAGTTGTATCCTATTGCTAAGGGAGTATTATATCCTTGTAGATCTAACAAAAAATGGAAGTAAGAATACAATAAGTACTATCTTGCCATGTCACTAGAAAGACATTACCCACACCTGAAGGTAGTCCTCTAGTAATATTGACACAGTTAAAAATAAAATTCATGCACAAAATAAATTTCTGGGGATCCTACTAGAAGGACATGTTACCCATGTTTGAAGGTGTATAGCTTTTCAAAAAGCTAAAAAATAAAAAGTACAATGAATAAACTCCTCCCTTGGAAAATATGCCAAGTGATGATACTCCTTGAAACAATGGTAGTCTTACGATTGTATATCCTTGAGATGAAACAATATGATGTTACTAGAATGTGATCTAGACTTAGTTTGAATCTTGGAAAGAAGGACTAATAATTACTTTAACCATCAATAACACACAAGGATTCACTTTTCCTATGGTAAGATACCTCATGATGAAGCATTAAAGTGTCACATTGATGGACCCCCATTGACATGGCCTCATTGATGGGCCCCCGTTGACATGGTGTTGCCCCATCAACAAGGCCATGTCAACATAGCATTTGCTACATTGATGGGGCCCTATCAATGTAGTCCTATAGCAAAAACTATAAATACAAGCTCCTAGCCATGTTTATGAGAATTCAAGTCATAGTAGTAGCTAAACTCTTGTATTTTTTACATTTGAAAGTTAGAATATTTTCCTAAGTGCTTGTAGCAGGAGTCATTAAGTGTATGGATGTTTATTCAAGCACAGTTGTACCTAAACCACACCAATGTGTACGACAATAAAGATGAGCTTCTTGATAAACCTTGCAACATTTTGGATAGTTTAAATTCTTTATTTATGCATTCATTATTTTTATTAAATATTTAATCAATTAAGAAAATTAGACTTTGATCAATTAAGCTAAATAAATTAAGTACATAAGTATGACCACTTCGAGTGTAAACACATATTCGCTTGGTAATCCCAATAGCATTATTACTTGGTGCGCCTAGTAGTGTAACACTTGGTAACCCAATAATAGATACGTGGGTTCAGGACATGTATGAAAAGTGAGATGAGATGCTTATGTTAGGACTAGTTAGAGATTAGTTAGTTAGCCAAATTAAATTAGTTATTAAATTACTTCATTTCTCTCTATAAGCACTAAAGAACATAAGATATAAAACAATAAAAATCATATGCATTGATTACACTTAACCATACCATGTGCATCACACGTGTAATTGGGAAGACAACGAATGACCTTAGGACAAGGTTCACTACCTAGAAGACTAGTGCTTTGAAAACTATAGAGTCCATGGAATTCGATTGGATCACTCGTGAACACTTTATGATTCGTATGATTGGGTGTAGGGGTACCTCGACTGCTCATCAGTAGCGCCATTACTCGGGACTCTGTTTGTTAAAATGTGCACTATCTAGGATTAGTAATCATTATTAATATTGTTAGAAAAACTCAAGGTCACCATGTGCATCACACGTGTAATTGGGAAGACAACGAATGACCTTAGGACAAGGTTCACTACCTCTTCTTCTCATAGGTGTGAAGATGTTAAACTACTGGTCCCATAGGAGTGCAAAGTGGTATATACTCATCCCAATGAGTATGTATCAAACTTCACCTTCATCCTACACTAGGATGAGTAGCTACAATGGAATGACATGGAGGTAAATATCGTAATGCCCCCCAATCGATCTATGCCTAGGATGCGGTTTCAAACCCTTAAGAAGTTAGGCATCTTGGATCCTCAAGAGGAATACATTGTGAATGGTTATGATACTTGATATTACCGTTCCACTGAAACACAATGCAAGTGAGATCAACATCAGGAGAAGCATCATGAGTTTGCAAAGGGAAAACACTTCACTAATCCCTTATTCTTATTAAACTAAATTGACAATGAGGATCCTCCCTCTAGGGCTTTTTAACATGAAGATTCTCCACTCCTTGTTGTTGGTGATGAGGGTGTGGCCTTGAACCTGCAATCCACTATTCATAAACTAAGTTTAAGAAAAAGTGATAGTCAAGGTAGGAACTTGGGAAAACCTCATAATGGTAAGGGATTTAAGGATGATAGTCATAATGAGCAAAGAGGTGTTGGTAGACACTGCGATTGTGGTGATGGTCCACCTTCCTCTTCATCCTCTTCATCTGATTCCAAACATTCCTCTTCATCTATGGGTTCTAATAGAAGCCGTTGTTGACATAATGATGATGAAGGTAATCAATGGGACAACAATGATCATATATCCTGCCAAAAATGAAGGGATGACAGAAACCATCATCAGCATCATCAACATAATAATGATGTTGAAACTCTGTTAGCAACTCAAAGCATGCTTAACATTGTAGAGGCACTTAAGATTCCAACTAGGCATGTGAAATACAATTGGATCAAGTGCTTAGATATGAAAAATGTCCAAAAATTTAAGGGGGGATACAACTCTGATCCACATACACATTTACAAGCTTTTCACGATGCTTGTGCCTTGAACATTGAAAATGATTGGCAAAAACTCAAGATCTTCACTAGGACACTAATCAAAGAAGCTAAAAGTTGGTACCAATCTTTAGAACTGAAATCCATTTGCAAATGGAGTAAAATTCTTAAACTCTTTAATGAAAATACCAAAGGTACTCTAGAGTGTCTAATCTAAGAAGGCAAATCCAAGGCTAGAAACAAGAAACATATGAATCCTTGGTTGTCTCCATGGATAGATACTATTCTCTTTTACATTGATGCCCTAGTCATGATTATTCTCAGAGGGAACAACTTCACCACATCATAGATAGGCTCAAAGCAGAAACTAAAAGAACTCTTCAGGTTTATGCCCAAGGAATATTGTCTAAATTAAGAGCTCATCAGATACAAAGGCTTATAGAGTAGGTATCAAAAGAAGAAGGTGAGTTGCAAAAAAGGAAATGTGTAGAAGAATATAATAGGGATCCTTCCACTAGGAAAAGGGAGATCCAATTTTTTGATAAGGAGGAGTCATCACTTGATGAAGTGGTGAACAAAAACACCTTTCCCATACAAAAATCTATCTCTGATATTTCAGCAAAGGTTAACAAATTATGTAAATCTTTGAATGAAAAATTCCAAACTACTATGAAGAGTTCTAAGGAATCCAAAGAGCAAAATAGTGATCGTAACTATAGGAGGCAAAAAGAAGGTAAATGTGCCTACCAGAGAATTAAGAGAAAAGTTTCTATAGAAGTTGTGAAGATAGACTCTGATGATGATACTGGTTGTGACATCTATCAATATGAACATCCAAAGGGATGTTTTCTTGTGGTGTCACACTTACAAAGGTCTAGGATGTACACATTGAATCCTCAACTAGCACGTAGATAAGCACCTAGATAGTTACCTTATCCTCAAGGCAATCCAAGGCAATTCCACTAGCAATGACAAGCTTACTATCCAAGTGGAGCTCCACCACAACCATATAAACAATATCAATATGGCACCAACCATAGTCATGGGGAATGTCAATGCTAAGATAGCAATACCCTTATAGGCAACTAGATCCATTTAGGTACTATGTTCAGCAACATGTCTCTCTAAGAAGTTCTGCTAGCCATGCATCACTATTACCCTCCAAAGTACCATCAAACTTATTCACCATCTACTCAATAGAAGAACCCATATTCATACTACCCTCCACATTCATCTACACACAACCCTTCACCCTTAATCAAATTACCTCCTGCTCCATCCATGCAGGGTGAAATTACATTACAACTGTAGCAACGAAATGCTATGAGGGTTGTACATTCACAACTGGCCTTCTAGCCGAGTGGTTTGGACAACTGATCCAAGAAATGATCATTTTTCTAACCCAAAATTCCTTCCAAACCCTCACAACCTAATGCGACTAGTCATCCTGTATCTTCAACACCCTCATCCTCTGTATCAAATACATTTGAGTACCCTTCAAACTAAGTGCCATCTCAGATATGGACTATAATGCAATCTCATGCTATTTCTAATTGAATCAAAGCTAGTAATTTTCTCTTGAAACGATCTAACCCAAGAAGTTCTCTTATTTACTTATAGATTGCTTAACGTGAGCCATGTAAGACTCTTCTTGATTTTGGTTCCAATCTTAGTCTCATCTCTCATGACATGTACAAGGCCTAGAACCTACCATCTCTCAAGAAGAGCAACATCCATTTATAATTATTAGACTAATTAATCACTGTTCCTTTGGGTTTAGTGGAAGACATCATGACCATAGTTTGTGGGTGGTCTTATGCTACCAATTTTCTAGTGATCAAGGTTGAAAACTTCAAAGGTGACTTTCCCATCATCATGGGAAGGACTTGGTTAAGCATAGTAGATGTACAAATGGGTATAAGGGACCTCTCCTTGGAAATCTCCAACAAAAATGAATTTGGATGTTTAGAGAAGAAGTGTGTTCCATGCATTACATATAGCGATAATAGGTGCAATTGTGTGTAGAAAATCTAGTACATCAAAAATACATTCATTAAAGCATGCAATCAGTGTGCATATGAAATAGATATCCAAAGGTGCTTGTACATAGTAGCCACAGAATAGGAGGGCAGCCAGTGACTAATAACTGACTCTAACAACAACATACTATGCATGGAATCTACTGAGAGCTTGACATATGTTTATGTCAAAGACATGGATAAACTTGACCAAGTTCATTGCCAACTCTCTGATGAAGAAGATGATGATACATGTTGGGGAGAGTTGGAAATCCCTAAAAATCTCAAGCAAGAGCCCCTAGAGTTAAAGAATCTCCCAGCTGGCATGGAATACGCATTTTTAAATAATGGTAAGCAATTCATAATCAATGCAAATCTTGCTCCTGAACAAAAAGATAAGTTGTTGTAAGTCATCAACAAGTGGCCAATAGCCTTTTCTTGGTCATATCCCAAACTAAAAGAAATTGATCCAAGGATATGTCAACATCACATCTACATCAACCAGACCATGAAGCCAAGAAGGTAACCACAAAGGCATCTAAATCCCAAATTGAAATAGATTGTCAAGGAGAAAATAGAACAACTCCTCAAGGTGGGGTTCATCTATCCCATCGTGAAAAGTGAGTGGGTTAGCCCACTCATAATTGTGCTAAAAAAATATGGCAAGTGGAGGATCTACATCAAATTTAGGTTATTGAATATGGTAACATTTAAAGATCATTTTCCATTACCATTTGTGGATTAAGTGTTGGACACCATATCTGGGCATTACTATTATACCTTCTTGTATGGTTATAGTGGCTATAACCAAATATAAATTTCACCATAAGATTAGGCCAAGAGAACATTCACAAGTTCCTGGGGAACTTTTTCATATTTTAAGATGCCATTCAGTCTATGCAATGCCCTTACAACATTTCAATGTCTGGGCCTTCATATTTTCCAATAGAAAATTGGTAGTGGGGTAGAAGTCTTTATGAATGACTTCTCTACCTATGGTCCTACGTTTAAGAAAGCCTTCAATCGCCTTGATCAGGTATTGAAAAGATGTGTTGAAACAAACCTTAGGCTCAATTGGTAGAAGAACCATTTAATGGTGTAACAAGGCATAGTATTGGGGCATCAAATTTTACAAGAAGAAATTGAGGTAGACCCATAAAAGATAAGGGTCATCCAAGGAATCACATGCCAACCAGAGATAGTCAAAGATATCAAATCATTCCTTGGACATATTGGCTACAATTAGGGATTTATAGAGAAGTTCTCTAGCATTGCTAAACCATTGGTTGAGCTTACAAAAAAAGATGTCCCATTTGTTTAGACCAGGGAGTGTGAACATGCATTTCAACCACTAAAAGAAAAAATCATAAAAGCTCCAATTTTTTAGGCACCAGACTAGTCCAAAACATTTCACATAATGAAAAACGCATCTAATTATGCCTTGGAAGCTATGCTTACACAATTGGATGATAAGAAACATCCATATTACATCCACTAGATGAGCTGAAGCATTGTGGGTGCACATTTAAATACACCACAACTGAGAAAAATTAATGGTAGTAGTGTATGCTTAAAAAGTTCAAGTACTATGTGCTTAGTTATAAGGTGTTTGTGCACATAGACCATAGTGTCATTTGCTTCCTAATGAATAATCCAACCTTGAGCCCCCATATCATACAATGGGTTGTGATCTTATAGAAATTCACTCTCACAATGGTATATCTAAAAGGGACTAAGAACGTGGTTTCTGACCATCTCTCTTAATTAAGATTGGATAATAAAGAGGAGGAGAGTCTACTCTCTAATCAATTTCCAGATGAACTCCTCCTTATAAGAGCAATAAATGACCAAGTGCACATAGAGCCAGAATGGTATGATGGCATCCTCACTTACCTTCTCACTCAAGAGATGAAACAAGATTTGGACTTTAGGAAGAAGTAATAGTTTCTTCATCGGGCAAAGTACTTCATGGAAATCAATAGACACCTTTACAAGATGTGTGCCAATGTCCTAGTTCATTGGTGTGTCCTTCATACAAATCAACTGCACATTTTTTAGGATGCTCATGAAGGCCCTTGTAGAAACCACTATGCTAGAATATGCACAAGGCATTCAACAAGCAACGACATGACATAAGAATACAGAAAGTAAAATTCCAACTAGGAGATAAGGCTTTCTATTGGAACCCCACACATATACCACAAAAAACTAAGTTTCAAACATTATGAAAGGGATCTTATATAATTGTTGAAACCTTTCCTTTTAGGGCCATGACCATATACAAACTTGAGACCCCAAATAAAAAGTAGTTGGTTAACATCCAACAAATAAAGCCTTTTCACAAGCCCAAGTAAGCTAGTACAACAAATACATCAACAGATGAACAACCATGTTCACTTTCTCAAATCTCCTCCTTCCAACTCAGTCGTGGGGGAGATAGCCATCTATGCTAATCATCCATATGGCTCCTCAATTTTTCTATTTTTTTTTTCCATGTTTTTGATTTTGCAAGATTATTTATTTTACAACTTTTTGATTTTCCTATTTTACATCATTTTTTGTTTTATACCATTATTAGTACATTTGAATCTTTATTGGATATTTTACACTTTCATATATATTTCACTTTGTTTTTCTTAAGTATGATTTTCAAATTTTTGCTAATAAAAGTGCTTTATTGCCAATAGGACATAGTGGTGCTATGGCTACTTCTAATGATGGTTTGTGCTTTATGTTTGGTTTGCTAATGTCTTGTTTCTATTTTTGAATTTTTTTACTAATGACTCAGTCATGGTTTCTTGTTCATGAAACAAGCAATGAGTCCACGACATCCACTCATTCACAAACTCTATTTTCTTTCTTGTTCTAGAAGTTTGAGGTTCCTTTCATTAAATAAAATGTTAATAAATTTTTGACCTTGGTAGTTTCTAGAATTGGGAAGGATTCAAAGGTTTTCACAAGGTATGACTTCAATGGGACTCAATACTCTTTGTACTCTTCTACTTACTTAAGTACTTGAGTGTTTTTCATGAGCTACTTACCATTCCATGTCACAAACTAGAGAAAGTCAAATAAAGTATTTACATGGTGTGGTTCCCATCTAAAAAAAATATATATATATATATTTTAAAAACATGATGAAAATTCAAACCATATCCCTTAGATGAATAAATGAGCTACAAGCACTAGTTGTGGGACTAGAAAGACATGTACCCATGCCTGAAGGTCCCCTCTAACTAAGGCTCTCTCTCACTTCCTACTTCTCTTTTCTTCTCTTTATGGAATGGTGGTTGCTTTGTGGGAGCACTCTTGTGTCTCAAGGGAGTGGATCGGTCTTGGAGTGGTGATGTGAAGTCACTAAAAGAGGTTGGTTTTGGGTCTGGACTAAGGATGGATCTTCTCAGGTCATTTTAAACATACGCTCCACAAGGGACTTCTTATGACCTTAGTTTAGAATTCCATTCCACCTTCGCTATCATCCATCTATGCTTACCATAATTCACCTTGCTGCTGGTATCCATGTTCTTGATTCTATGTCTTGGTCTAATGTACTTGGATTCTTAAGTAGAATCTTTCAGGTGTTGGTCGTTAGCCTCCATCAACCATTAATTACCTATGGGACCCATAGACTCCTTAGGTTGAGGTTATGCAAGGGCAAAAATGGCATGTGCTTACTATGGGAAGGACCCACTTGCATATCTCTTGGTCGAGTTCATTAAGTACCTTATCCCTAGGTATTTTGCAACTAGAATCTTTCATACACCCATATTCCACATCAGACCCTATGCTCCTTTACTTATTTGTTCATTAAAAATGTTCTTCACAAAATTTTTAAATTTTTGAGATTTCAAAGACCCTCTTCAATTCTTTTATCATATTCTTAGCTTTTCTAGGATTCCATAGACCCCAAATTCATTGAAAAAATCCTCATATTTTTTGAGATATTACAATTTGAAAATTTTGGTTGATGGGCCCTATATATGAGGTCCCATCGATGGAGCAAACCCATATATGGGGCCCCATTTACGTAAAGCAAAAATACTATAAATAGGTGTGACCCCACTTAGAAATTTCTACCATTTCTCACAAACACCAAAGGAGTTTTTCAATTTTTCAAAGCCCATAACTCACAAACCATTTATCCAAATCACTTCGCTCTTCAACCCTGCAGCTACCAAAGGTAAGATTTTCATCATGGGGGCCATAAATGTACCATTTTTGATAGAAAATTTTTCACAATTTTTTCTAACTCCCACAAAGGTTTAACTAAAAAATCAACTATTAAACACTAAATTACAATAGTTAAACCTTTCCAACAAGCTCTTATGCATTTATAATAAATAATTAATAAAATAATCAATTTTCCATGGTCCAACCTTAACCAAAGTGTAACTAACTAATTAACGAGAAAGGATACTCAAAAGTTTAAAGTTACACATTACATCTACTAATCCATGGATGTGTTATGACCATAGATGACACCAAAAGGAAAGCACATGTAGGAAGTAGGACCATCCCAACCAAGGGAGAAATGGCCTAGAATGGAAAGAGGCCAAGAATAGCCCCAAGAAGAACCACTCCCAACCCATGCCATAGGTCCTCTTAGGGAGGAGGTAGAAGTGGAATCTATTAGACAAATTCTAGAACCAGTAGCAGCAACAATAGAACACTCCCATTGGGATGATATGCCTACAAAAATAGCAAACCTCTTGCTAACCTTAATAGAGGCCTACCAAAATCAAATAAAATTAAATAATGTCCAAAAATCAATACTCTAGGAGTTAAAATTTGGCCCTTTCCTAGAGCATGCACCAAGAAAAGTGTAGAACTAGTTGAAGGCCTCTCCCATGCGACCAATCATCACTTCCACAAGGGAGTGGTACATGGGAGAGAAATTTTTATTCTAGAATAACAGGCAGCCTGGAGCAATGCTAACGATCAAGAACATCTCAATTTCCTACTCAATGCAACTCATTACTATAGTGCTTGGGTTGCCCAAAACAAGGGAAAATCTTACAAAGATCCCAATGTAGGAAAATCCAAGCATAAAGAAAGAATGGGTGTAATTGTACTATGGCATGGACCATAAGGATTTTGGTGTGCTCACACCAAAAAATAGGATTCTTTACAAAATTATGGCCTTCCACCTCAATCCCACAGTGAGGCCAAGTAAAATCACTACCTTCTCTACCCAAGCATGTGCCACTCTAAGTGGGAGATTTCCAATTAACCTTCTATAGCAGATTTATTGAGAGATCAAGAAGTAATTTATTGAAAATGAATGTAGAAGGAGGGCACTCCTCTTTCCATGTCTCATCAGGAAACTTTATTGAAGGGGAGGGATAGTCCATTACACCAACGATATTATTAGAACTATTCTAGCTACCAACTAGGCAAAAATGATGAAGGATAAAATGCATGTAACAACAATTCAAGAAAAAGAGTAGCGACCACCACCACCTACCACTTAGACAATAGTTCCATACATGGCTATAACTGCCCAATGGTTGCGAGAGTACAAAGAATGGCTCTTGAGTGAATAAGAGCAAAGAGTAGGCATGAGTGCCAAGGACCATCTATATACAGACCATCCATGAATCACCTTAATGAGATGGCCTGAATGATTAGTTTGATGGATGAGAGTGGATCCATTTTCTCAGCCCAAAGAACATAGCTACCCACGAGGTTGAATCCAAGTACCAGAGAGGTTATGGTATCTCTTGTAGAACAATAATCACTCCTAGAAATCTTTGAGAATGCTACAACCTTCACGGTGCCATTAGAGGAGGACGAAGCAGCATCTGTACTAGTGATGTAGCACCAAGGGCAAGAGATAGTAGTAAAAGTTATCACTAATCATATTTCTAAGACACTCAATGCAACTCCAGCATCTTTATCAAAGGTTACTACACTTAAAGATGTGTAGATGTCTACAGGGATCACAAGTAGTAGAATAAATGTAGCAAAGCATGAAGAGCTATTAGACTGACTAGTGTGAACTGGGCAACTACTTTTGGATGTTTTTAACCTTTTGAACACTATCACTACAACCCAGTCGGAGCTGCTAGAGGCAAGGGGCAAAAAAATCATATTAGAGAGGAAACTTGAAATCGCCAAGGAGTGGAATGAACACTTGGCTACAGACGTTGCCAAACTAAGAGCCTATATTGTCAATCCTACATTTCTCAATCTAGCACTAACAAGAGATGAAGCTATGCAATAGCTTCACACCAAGCTCAAAGGGGTTTGGGGTGCAATGGAGATGATAGTGTTCTATCGATCCTTGGAAAAGGTCACATAGCACAAGATTCAAAAGCCCTTACATCAGACCCACCAAGAGAACGTCCAACTGATCACAGAGAACCATTACCTATGAAATGGTGATGTACATAAGCAACTATTAACTAATTTCATCCATCAACAGTAGGAGCAACTAGCCAGAGCAAACATAGAACTAAGGAGATTGGCACTAGAAAATAGGAATCTCTCCATGGAGGAAATATGTTCCCTTTACTAGAAAAATGCAATTGAAGTAGCCACCTAGAAATTGGAGGCTCTCAAATTTAAGAGAGTCAAGGACCATTACAAAGAGTAGGTCAATCTACAAAAAGAAGTAAATGAGAAACACATCTAGTTGATGAAGGCAAAGGTAATGAGATCCTCCAACAACTCCAACAAGGAAAAGAGTTATGATAACCCATTATTGATGAGACAAATGCCTACAACAAAGTGGAAATCCACATGAAGGAGTTGTAGATCAAGGAGATCACAGACCATGTTAACTATTAGATGGCCATGGTTAGAGTTAGAGAAGTAGGTGGTCAACTCGTGCTTGTTGTACAAATTCGAGTTTAAGCACCACAAGGACACCAACGACAAGCTTGTGGTGGCAAACACTAAACTTGAAGTTCTCAAGGCATGCTTCACAAATCAATGATCAATTGTCGAGAACCTAGGAAAGAGGATGAATAACTACCATGAGCTATAGAATGCAGTAAGGGAATTCAACATCAAATGTAAACAATTGACTGCCTAGTTTGTCAATGTAAAGGAGATGTTTTCGATAATGCCTTGTCTGTGGGATGTCCCTATTCCAACCCACATTGGTAATGCCACATGGACTATGAATGATTCCCAGAGTAAGGAGAAGATAAAGGCATTACTTGATGTCTTTTTCCTTCCATAGGATGTTGCAATTGTAGCAAGATAGCCATAGCCACCTCAACTACCACATGTGCTTGAAGCCAGTGAAGGTCCTTCAGAGCCTTAAGAGCCTCCACTGCCTAGGACTATCTTATCTTCATCACCATCTTCCCATTGTTAGAGGATGTGCTATCCAAATTTTTGTAGTCATGTCATGGTGTTCAATTTTGTATCATGAACACCACATTTTTTGTAATTTGTTGATTCATACACTAGGGCACTCAATTTTGTCAAGTTAGTTGCTTTGTTAAGAGTTAGTCAATAATTACATACCTTTCCAATTTTTTAAAAGAACTAGAGGGTGAGTTTTCATTCAATTGTGGGGGTATGATGAAGCATCAAAGTGTTGCATCAACAAGCCCTCATTGACGTGGCCTCATTGATGGGACCCTATTTACATGGTGTTGCCCCATTGACATAGCATTTGCTACATTAATGGAACCCCATCGATGCAGTCCTATAGCAAAAACTATAAATACAAGCTCCTAGCCATGTTTATGAGAATTCAAGTCATAGTAGTAGTAGAACTCTTGTAGCTTTTACATTTTAAAGTTAGAACATTTTCTAGAGTGCCCACAGCAGGGGTCATTAAGGTACAGATCTTTATTCGAGCACTATTATACCTAAACCACAATAGTGTGTACAGCAATAAAGATGAGCTTCTTAATAAACCTTGCAACATTCTAGATACTTTAAATGCTTGATTTATGCATTCATTATTTTTATTAAATATTTAATCAATTAAGCTAAATTAGACTTTGATCAATTAAGCTAAATAGAGTAAGTACATAATTACAATCACTTCGAGCTTAAACACATTTGCTTGGTAATCCCAATAGCATTATTGCTTGGTGCATCAAGTAGCGTAATGCTTGGTAACCCAGCAATGGGTATGTGGGTTCAGGATGTGTACAAAAAGTGGGATCATATGCTTATGTTAAGACTAGTTAGAGATGAGTTAGTTAGCCAAATTAAATTAGTTATTAAATTACTTCATTTCTCTCTTTAAGCACCAAAAAACATAAGATACAAAACAATAAAAATCATATGCCTTGATTACACTTAACCATACCATGTGCATCACAAGTGTAATTGGGAAGATAACAAATGACCTTAGGGCAAGGTTCACTACCTAGAAGACTAGTGCACTGGAAACTATAGAGTCCATGGAATTCGACCGAATCACGCGTGAACACTTTGTGATTCATATCGTTGGGCGTAGGGGTACCTTAATCGCTCATCACCTCATATTCCAAGTTCAGCAATCCCTTCTACAGTCCATCCCACCTCACTATATATTTAATCATAACTTGTGGTTTTGTATAATATAGTGTTATTTTCTCAACATGGTATACTAACATGTGTGTTTTAATAAACAAGTATGTCTTACATTCAACTCCTAGAATGCCTAAGGACACTTTTAGGTGTGGTTATATAAGGGCACTAAGGGCTATAGCCTACTTTGGGGAGGACCCACTCATTTAATCTTATATTTCATACTTTCCAAGAAATTCCACATCATCTTATGCCTTCCAAAACATCTAATCAACTTCCATATCATCTAATAACATGTTTGTGCATCAAGAATTCATTACCCATATCTTATCTATATCATACACTTTCATTGCCCAAGATTCATTCTTCATGAACTTTCAAAGCTGAAGTTTTGAAAAGTGTGCATCATTCATGACCTACGATTCTTTAGACAAGCTTTACATTTTCTAGACATTCCAATTGACTCATTTTTCCTTAAAAAATTTAAAATGATTAACAATGATGTTGTAGCTATAATGTCATAGGCACCTACAATGTCATATCTATGATGTCATGCATATAAAAAAATAGTGTATATTCACACAAAAGTTAGTGAAATTTTTCACATCTTCATTGTGTAGCAAGAGATGTTTTTGTGCTTTTTCCTTAGCCCTCTTGCACACTAGCTTCCAAAGGCCATAACTTTGTCCTCGTAGCTTTTATTTCCAAATTTATTAAATCTTGTTGATCCCAAAGTGCTCAACTTAGTCGTTGGGGGGTGCATTGCATGATATAAGCAAAAATTTGAAAATTTGAGCCAAAAATTCTTAACACCAGAAGATACTATAAAGGGTAAGTACAAAGAAATAATAAGAATCTTAACATTAATTAATCAAACTAAGGCTATAAGGTTTAGATCATACTACTAATAGACCATACCAACTATTTTAGGCCATAATAAGCAAGCAAATGATAAGAAGGTCATAAGTAACTAAATAATATAACATCTAAGGGGTTCCTTTTTTGAAAATTTTTCTAACTTTGCAATCATAAGATGATAAGAACTTGATCTAACCAAGAGTATGAGAAGGATTATGAACAATTAGGCACCAATGAAAACATTTTGGTAAATCTAAGCTTTTGATTAATTGCAGATGATCCCAAAGAGGATACCAAAAGGAGAACCTTCACAACCTAGAAGTTGTAAAGATGTAACTCCATGCATCTCCATTATGTTCCACACTAACCAATGGTAGAGAATGGTACTTAGGAAAAATGTACCAATTCTAGAAAAATAAAGAGGCCAGTGTAATAGTTAAAATCAAAGGAATCTATGTGTCATACTCAATAGAGAGGACATATGAAAAAAGAAGATAAGGACAAAAGAGGGGAAACTTTCCAAAAGCCAGAAGATGGAGGAAAGAAACTAATGGAAGAGCCACCAGCACCTAGAATATGAACTACATCAAGCCACTTCAATTTTTATTTTTTTTTTGTCATGTAATTATGTCATTTTTGTACACACCACTGTGGCACTCAAAGTTAATTAGTAGTTAGAGTTAGTCAATAATCTCATACCTTCCCAATTCTTTAAAGAAAGCTCAATCCTATCCTATCAACTTGAGGACGAGTTTTCAGTCAATCTTGGGGGTATGAAAAATCATTAGTTGGTTGAGCTATCATAGCTACTAGGTCGCATCTATTTGATAAACTCATATTTTTCTTGACCAATGATATCGTAACTACAATGTTGTATATTTGATATCGTAGCACAAGCTACATCATCGTAGATTTGATATTGCAGGATGCATGCCTACCTATAAATATAGCACTTAGGTGCATGATCCGAAGAACTTTCATTCCATCCTTAGATAGATTCTTGCAGTTTCATTTCATAGTTTTAGTGATAAATAGTGAATGATTGTAGTGTGTTGAGCAATTGTACATAATCTTTATTCGAGTGAAGTGTACTTGGGCATAGTTCATGACCAAAAATAAAGATCAAGTTTGCTTTTCATCATTGCAACATCCACGTAGATTTATTGTTTTACTTAGCATAGTTTTTACTATTTTCTTAGTTTAATCATTTACATTTCCAAGTCTTTTACTTTACTTATTTATTAGTAAAGCAAAATGAGTATGACTAGTTTCAAGCATTTAAGTGTAATCGTTTGGTAATCCCAATAGTGTTATTGCTTTGTTTTCCCATTAGCATAATCCTTGGTAACCCAATAATGGCTACGTGAGCCTAAGACGTGTATAGTAAGCTAGGACTGGATGCTTATTGCTTTAGGCTAGAGTAGATTTACATTGCTATCATTACTTAGACTTACTAAATTTCATTCCCAATTATGTTTATCGCTAGGAGTAATCAAGGCCTAACAACATCAATTATCATATGTCTCACATTGGACTAAACCATATGTAAGAAAGTTACCACTAGTCTAAGTGGAAAGACAACGTCTTGCGACCAATGCTTAACAATCTAGATGTTACAACTAGTCCCATCTACAGAATTTGATCAGATCATGTGTGAATGCTTGTGATTCATATAGTTGGGCATAGGGGTACTTGTTGCTCATTAGTAGCTTTAAAAACATATAGTTTAGTGTGTAATAACAAATGGACCTAGTACATTAAGTCATACATTTTTCTATTCCCACTAACTTAAACATAGAGATTGAGATGGCACATTGAAATATGAAACACTAGAGATATTATTTTTTCAGCTAATTCCCATGCCATAGGTACAGATACCTACTGATATCATAATTTCGGATAGCCAATAAATTATTGTAACAAAAAAGTATAATATAAAAACATAATGGCTAAAATGGATAACATCAAACAAACAAACAAGAAAAAGAAAATAGGTAATGTGACAATTTCCTTATTCCGTGCTATAAGTGAAAACATTAATGCTCCTATTCATATATCAATCTCAAATAATAGAGAAAGACCTAAGACATGATAAAAATAGCATAAGAGTAGGAAAATAAAATCATAAAAATTAAATTAATTCATATTCTTGCATAAATTTGCAATGCTCCATGCCAATGGACTTGTTCCCTACAATCGTAAAATACACCCTAGAATTGAAAGAGTTAAGATCAATAAAGTAAAATGGATTACATGGAATGCACTTTTAATGAAAAAGCAACATAAAAATAAAGATTAAAATCTAAAATCCATAAGTTTTTTAAATGTAATTAATTTAAATACTTCAGCTCTGTAGTTAAGAAGATGATGAGATTAATAATAATGTGTTAAATAGAATTAAAGTAGGATAGAGGAAATGGTGGGAAGTTAGCAAGGTACTTTATGCTAGAAGAATCCCTATTAGATTGAAGAGTAAGCTTTACATAACTAATATTAAGCTTGTAATCTTTTATGGTGTGAATGCTTGCTAATTAAAAAACATTAGGCTCAATGTATTCATGTTACAAAGATGCATATGTTAAGGTGAATGTTGGATGTGACTAGAAAAGATAAAATCAACAACTCTCCCTTTTTTTGAAGAATGGTAAACATGGTTCTATGATGGGTTGGGCAAATCTAAAAGTGTGAAACCTTAGTACATTATTAGCCATGTCAAACATAAAACCAAAAATTCTAGAAAATATTAACCAAAAAGGAAAAAAGTTCAAAGGAAAGTGAAGCCACTATAGCTACTAGTACAAAACAAAAAGAAGCTTTCTATACCAACAAAAAACAAGGATAATCCTAAGGGCACTCATTATAGAAGCTAAAAGTTGGTATAGGTCCTTAGAACTAGAATCTATCCATCGATGGAGTACAATGCTGGAGCTGTTCAACAACAAGTATTAAACTTACTCTAGAGTGTCCAACTTGCAGAGGCAAATCCAAGGATGGAAATAAGGTAATAATGAGTTCTTGGATGCAGCATTGGGCAAGTACTATTCTCTTTTGCACCAATGCCTAGGCCATGAATACTCCCAACAAGATTAGTTGCACCATATCATAGATGGGCTCAAGAATGAAACGAGAAAAACTCTTGGGGTCTATGTGCAAGGGAGACTTTCTGAGCTAAGGGTCCATTAGATTCAAAGGCTAATCAATCAAGTGACCAAAGAAAAAGGTAAGCTTAAGAAACATGAAAGTGCAAAGGATTACAATAAAGACATCTCCATTCATAAAAGGGATGTATATTTCTATTATAACACTTCTTGATGAAGTGGTGCAAAGGGAAACCTTGCTGATCCAAAAATATGTTACTAAAATATTAGCTAAGGTAGACAAAATTTGGGACTCCTTGGATAAGAAGTTCCAAACAACTATGAAGATCACAGAAAAATGAAGAGACCAAGGGGGTAGTGGTTAGGAAAGAAGGAAGAAAAAAGATACATAATAGGGATATCATAAAAATAAGGGTAAAGTTGTAGCAGTAGAGGAGGTTGTAGATTCTGAAATAGATGATGATAATTGTAACATTTGCCAATATGAATATCCTGAGAGATGTTGTCCAATGTTGTCACACCTGCAAGAATTTGGGGTATACACTTTAAATACTAGATTGGGAAAATTGCAAACAACCAAGCAATTGTCTTATTCACAAGGCAACTACATGCAACAATTCCACTAACAAATGTACTATCCAAGTGGAGTGCCTCCTTAACCTCAAGAGCAGTACCAATGATGGCAACATCCACAGTCATGGGAGATGCCATCACCATGACAAGAATATCTTTATTAGCAATGAAATCCCTATGGATACTATGTCCAATAGTTTGTATCTTCACATGACCCTTCTAGTCATGCTTCCTTCCTGTATGATGAGCGGTGGGTACCTCCTACGCCTAACCATACGAATCACAGGTGTTCACGCATGATCTGGTTGAATTCTGTGGATGAGACTAGTTGTGGCATCTAGATCATTATGCCTTGATCGCAGTTCATTATCTTCCCACTTAAACTAGTGGTAGCTTTGTCACATATGGTTTCGTTTAGAGTGAGGCATATGATTCTTGATGTTGTTTTAGCCTTATGCCACTCCTAACGATAATAAAGAAATCAATTATTTAAACTAATTAACAACAAAAAGTAAAGTCTAAACTAGTGTATGGGCAATGAGTGTTTGTTTCCAGCTTGTCGTACACATCCTGAACCCATGTATCCACTCTTGGGATTACCAAGCATTATGCTACTAGGTGAACATAACAATAACACTGTTGGGATTACCAAGTGAATAAGTCCAGGTACATTGCCACTCAAATGAGACATCATACAACTAACTCAAATCTATACTGCAAGCACCCACTGATTGTTCTCTAAGACTACAAAATACAACTACAAGCGTTTAGCTACTCTATTGATAAAAGAATGTCAATACATGGTGGAAGCACGTGTATTTATAGGAGAAAATAGACACTACATTGATGGGCCCAACAAATTCATAGCTTGATTTATTAATGCATTGATTTAATAATTTTATAAATTACAAAATTTAAAACTAGAACTATATGCATTATGAAAGAGGCACAAACACATTTGAAGTTGTGGTTGTCTTAGTTTTTGGCATTAGCTTTTAGCCATTAAGATTATATATAAATTATTTTTGTACTCTCTCCACTTATCTTTCAATCCCATTAGCAAGAACCTTTAATTTGCCACCATATAATTTTTTATAAAAAATTTTGTTTAACATATAATAATAATTTTTTTTAAGTAAAGAATCTTGTAAATTTAGCAAGCATTATAGCATGGCAAATTTATTGACATGACAATTTGCAGGCAACAAGTAACATGCTAATTTGTTGGAACCATTCAACTTTAAGAAAATATCAATTCAGGATCAAGACCTTGACAAGATGACAATGTCCTAAAAATTATTAACTGCATAAATTAATTTTAAAAAAACACAAGGAATGAGTGTTGAATCAAAAATAAAAATAATTAAAAAATTAAGAATAAGTCTATAAACTAGTTATTCCATAACCAGGTCAAGATACACTTTGAAAGTACAACAAATGACATTGTACTTATCTTTTAAGTAAATGTTTCTATAATTTTTCACGAGCAATGTAAAATGAGGTGAAGAATGTAATGGGGAATCAAAGCAAGTTGCATATTGCTAATGGAGTTACAACTGTGCTGAAATTATTAATAAAAAAACAAATATCAGGAATGCATAGGTTGGAAGCAAACTATTACAATGCAATTTAAATGAATATTTAAATTCTATATAAAAGATATAAAAAACAACCTAAGGTTATAAATTGTTTAATCAATAAAGAATCCTACTAATTAAACCTCATAAACTTCATTCTTTAAAGCCACAAGTTCAATTCAATCCTACCCAACACACTATACGTACAAACATGAGAAAGACTATGGCTACTTCTTTAAATAGATAAAGCCCTTTTGCATATAAGATTACTTTGTTTATTTTGGTTCAAACAGTTCCCTTATCATCGATTTGTTTTAAAAAGGGAACAAAAAGGGTTGATAAAAATCATCTTAACATAAAATTAAATAAAAATAAGAATTCTAAGACCTGGATAGCACTAGTAAATGTTTATCTAAAAAAACAAAACAAAACTCTGATACACAAATGTCATGATAGCATTGAAGGTGTTCCTGATTATTACGTCTTTTTAAATATGTAGCAGTGACATCATCCTAGCTTTGTCTCAAACAAAATAGGATAATAATAAAAATGCAAAGTATGATCACAAATTGCTTAGCATTGTAAAGATGATCAAAGCTTCACCATCATCAATGTATATAATAAAGATGTAAAATGCAAATGCTTCAAAAATAATTAAAATGAAAAGGGAACAGATTTTCATCTAGATTCTAGCTTTTCAAATCATCAGCAAAGACATCTGATTAGGCTTTTGTCTGCTTTTTGGTATTCACACCACTGGCATAGCATCTGATTGAACTTCTGTATGCTTAAAAAATTCTTTTGCCTGATGTGTGGTACAGCAGCCTCCAAAATAGCCTCTAAGAATACATCTGAACTTGTTAACTCTGCAACATTTCCCTGCAATTTTTGATCTCCACAACCCACAAACAATAATATGCAACTGGTTCTCAATCATCCTGTTGATCAGCAGATCATACCTTTGTGTTTTGGTAATAGCCCTGCACTCTCTACAGATACTGGCAAAACAGTAATATGATCAGGTCCTAGTGAACTAGGAAAGCTGTTCCGTTTCTGCAAGACCTGGAAACTAGAACCTGAAGATTCCATTAATGCTTGTGCTATGGGTGAATATGCCTCAGCGTTACAATGCAATGTTCCATAAGCAGAGTCTAATTTCACAGTCTAAAACAGCTACTCTATGTCAGTCTATCTGACAAAGATTTGCATTACATGCAATGCTACTGAGAATATGCTTGAAATTAATGTTTGCATGACATCTTTATTAAACCATACCCTGGGAATACTTTCCACTGTGTTATTATAGCCATCAGCATGTGTTGGCCCAATAATTCAATCAGCAAAGCCTGTATCAACACTTAAATGTATCAATGCGTCAAAAAGCAAGGCCAAGACAACTTAAGGGTCAACACTTGCATGAGAGTGTGCCTGACAGTATATGTTCATAAGATCAGGGGATGGTAAAATATGAACACTAATTATCACAGGTTTTAACCAAAATATATGTTCATGAGATCAGAAGCATGGTAAACTATGAACATTAATTATCACAAATTTTAACCAAAACTTCTTACTTTTTAGAGACAACTGTTCAGTTTAAGATAGATTAAAAGAAAAGTACAATATGTTAAGTCATGAAAAATTTGTGTCCCCTATTATAATATTTTACAAATTGTAACAACTGCTGATGACAATGTCAGTTTTGCATACTTCACTTATTATATTTTTAAAATGGTCCATAAATGAAAGCCAATGAAAACAGCTGCAATGAATTTTTTTTTCCAATTTCTAAATATAAAACCATTACATGGATGCATGCTACAATATATTAAGCCAAATGCTTACCACAATAACCATAACATAACTTAGTTTAATTCGATTGTATCCCGGTTGATTCAATTTTAAAATGAACTGTGCTTTTTACGCACCTTTCATATTATTGCCACCATTGGAAGGCGTTGACTCGGCATTCTCCATTATATTACGAACCAAAGGCAAAGGATTCATAAATGATATGTTTCTGATCTCATCTTGAATTGCATCCAACTGCGCCATAGTATCCTGTAGCTCCTTGTGCACCTGCAAAGTTCAAACATAATGTCTCAAATGGACATTTTCACCCAGTACCTGCCTGATTCATGCTGCACACGTAACTTTGTTTTCTCGACTATACATTAAACAATTTCAAATTTATGCTCCACCAAATATTCTAAGAATTGTGTGGCTTCAATTATCCTTTGCCTTGGTGCAATCATTATATACAAGACTTTGCCCCATAATTTATTGATGCAATTTAACTTATTATCATAATTTGAGCATAACTGCAATAGTTGGGTTTGAATCAGCATGAAAAGTTCTTGATCAAATACATATAGGATAGCTGGAAAAATTCGTTAGTTTACAGAGGGCAGGGNAGTTCTTGATCAAATACATATAGGATAGCTGGAAAAATTCGTTAGTTTACAGAAGGCAGGGAATTTGATTATTTAGTGTAACATAACTAATATCTGTGCCCCACGATTCACCAATTTGCAGAAGCTCAAAAGAAATCTTTTTAGCTCAAATTCATAAATTAGAAAATCAGAGAAAATTGGGACATTTTAGTCTCCATCCATTGTCTATCATGTAATAAAGCAATTAATATTTTTCAAAGAAAGCAATCTCTGAATCTAATAACACAACACAAAATGTAAATAATTTTACAATTTTTTCCCTGGTAGATGAATTTGATTTCAAACTTGAGAATGCAATGCAAAGCTTGACAAATCAAAAACAAAATGTGGCAGCCTTGAAGCAAAATTTGCTGATTACAGGCATATCAGAACTCGGGATCATTTTTCAAATAACTGATAGAATGATTCTAAACCACCAATCCATCCCCAATGTCACAACATGTAACAGGGACTGTTTCCAGTTT
The DNA here is from genome assembly GCA_015680685.1 of Gnetum montanum. Classification (NCBI taxonomy): domain Eukaryota; kingdom Viridiplantae; phylum Streptophyta; class Gnetopsida; order Gnetales; family Gnetaceae; genus Gnetum; species Gnetum montanum. The sequence continues at coordinate 51,713 of MNCI01024466.1, read as the reverse complement.
TCCAATTGCAAGAAATGAATCGGTGGACATTTCAGGTAGCTGTTTCAGAAATAATGAAAATCAGGGATAGAAGGTTAGGCATATCTCACTTGAAAGTCTTGGCAACTGCTTACATGGGATCTAATTTTATGTTTTAAATTTGATTCAATCATACAACTGGCATGCCCAATAAATTCCTCAGTTTTTTTTTTCTCTTTTTTTTTCTTTTTTCTCTTTATAGTGTAATGCCAAATTAAATCTCAGTTTCTTAAGAAGAGATTAATCTATGCAAATATTCCTGTGATGAATCAGCAAAACATTATAAACATGATCNTCTTTTACTTGGCTTGTAGGAGGAGAATTTTCTGTTGCTGAAACCATGGGCTACTCTTTGATTCTGACTATGGGTGTTCTTTTACTTGGCTTGTAGGAGGAGAATTTTCTGTTGCTGAAATCATGGGCTACTCTTTGATTCTGACTATGGGTGTTCTCTATCAGATTTGGCTGATGCAGATTGTTCCTGTTGTACCTATGGATTCACTTTATTGTATGCTAGCTTCTTTTCTTTTAACCATTTTCTTTATCACCTGGCTTAGCTATGCTTTGCAAATGTTTTAATACTGCAAGTATTCTGTGTTTCCCTTAACTTGCCAAAGGAATGATAATGAAAAGCAAACACCGGAAAGCAGCTGCACCTATATTTTATTGTATTTTGCGACTTCTTTGTCCAGTTGNAAATGGATTTCACAGAGAATGACCCATAAAAGAATCAATGAAGACACAGAACCTTTGGAAGAAGAAAGAATCAGTTCCTGATTAGGAAGGTATTAGCAACAACAAAATATCAAGGGTACATAAATNCATTCTCTTTTGTTTTTTGTTTTCTTTTCATAAATATATCATTTANTTTGGCACTAAAAATAAATACTGTGTCAAGTTTTCAAGGTTTTCAATAAGATGATTTGGATCTAAGGAATACAAAAGTCCATAAATAACAATATTTAATTTTTAATATCAAAACAGACCCATGATAGATATAATACAAAAGTTCGATAATTAACAACATACTTGATTAGCCTGAGATTGATGAAATATATCTTCAAACTGCCCTCAAGCACTTTGAACATAGCCAACTGCTCAACTTACTAATCTACCAAAAGCTTTAGCAATTTTTGGAACATCTTTTGGTCCTGAAATAAATTGAAAATGTTTATTAGTGATAATCCAAAATAAAAAGTGAGAAATATTGCACAATGTATAGATTGCATTTTGTTTTTTCATGACAATTTAAATCATCCTAGTTCATAATCAGTTGAAACTAATTTCCCAAGCATGAATTCTTATCCTTAGCAACTGCAATTGTTATATATTATGCAACCGATATATATATATGATCTAACCACTTAAGCTACCTATGATATTAGTTGCATAATCAAGTTTATATATTGTTATATGAAATAAATTTATCATAGAAACATTAATTATGCTACATCACAATATTAAAAGAAAATCATTTTTTCACGTTGCTAATGGTTTGTAAGTGACATGTTTAAAACTTGAAATAATTGAAACATAAGTACACCCAAGATACATAGAAGTTTATAGCTTAATGTTACCAAGAAGAATTGAGCCTATGACCTAGGGTTACTAAACTAAGACCCATACCACTAAGCTAACACCTCATTGTTAATTCAATATTAAGTTTGGAAAGTGATGAGTAGCAAGGTACACCTATGCCCAACCATACGAATCACAAGCATTCACATGCAATCCAGTTGAATTCCGTAGACTATAATTACTAAGTACACTAGAGCTAAATAGTGTGTGCATGTTGTTTGTTCGTTGTCTTCTCAGTCCCACTTGTGGAATGCAATTATATGGTTAAGTGTGACTGAGGCATAAGATTTTTATTATTTTGTGTTTTTATGGAATTACTCACCTAGAACAAAAATAAAAGTAAGAGTGATTAATTGCTAAGTAAACTATAGTCTAATCTAGCCTAACACAAGTAACCTTACCCACTTCCCGAACACATCCTGAACTTTGTGCAAACACTGCTAGGCTATCAAACGCTAGCTGTTTCTAAGCTACCAAGTGTCACACTTATGCTCGAAGGGGTCGTGCGTGTGTAATTTAACAATTTTCTTAATTGATCATAATTAATTACTGCATAAATAACATGCATGAAATAACAATATGTAAATGCATAAGAAAAAAATCTCAAGTGCTACAAGGAATGGATCAAAGAGTTCATCTTTATTACCAACAAAATGGTGTGCTCAGGTACATTAATGCTTGAATAAAGATCCATTCACACTTAGACCTCCTGCTGCGGGCACTTGAAAAATATTCTAACTTTCAAATGGACAAATTGCAAGAGTTTCGTTACTTGACTGCCAAAAACTTACTCCCAATTGTGCACTTGGGTGCTGTATTTATTGACCTAGGAGTAACCCTATGATATCGAATGTACAATATCGCATCTTGGGCCACAATATTGCATACCCAATATTGTGTACTAGATATTGTGGCCACCTCGATATCGGAGTGATGAAAAACACAATTTATCGTACCCCCATGACTGAATGAAAACTCATCCTCAAGTACAGAAGAAGAGGAACAAGTCTTTTACAAAATATAATAGGGGTGTGGACTTATTTGACTAACATGCAAAGTGACACAGAGAAAACAGACAAATACAAAAGTGCCCAAGCATACAATATTGCAATTGTGTACAAAATTGGGTGTTTATGGCAATAGGAAAGAACACCAACGAATCCAAAGGACATCAAACCCCTCTTGGCAACAGAAGAATGAGGGAGAGGTAGAAGAGATCCAACAATTATGAACAATCTCCCACGAATGATATGGTTGCATCCTCCTTGCTGAAGATAGTTCCACTTCCAGTCCACACTTCCCACTACAATCACAACAAAACCAAGGATTAGTATTTATAGTGCAAAAGATTATGGCTGAGTACCTTGTTTCATCAGTGATTTTATCTAGCCAGGTTGTGATTGTGATAGATTGGTTGCTTGATGTTGTTAGTGGACAGACTGATGAATGGGTTAAGTAAGAAAAGTGATCCATATAATTTAGAAAAAGCTTAACACAAGCAATACTAGAAAGAGGGTATACAATAAAAGGAGTTCATTACAAACAATTGTGAAGGTGCGTACAATTGGATGACATGGATGGAGTAAATAAAAAGAATTTGATTGTAACAATGCCTATGGGTAAAGAACTTAACTTAACCAAACCAAAAGATATGCAAGTGGGTCCTCCCCAAAGTAGGCACAAGCTTTTTATGCCCTTGCATAACTTCAAACCAAGGAGTCCATGGGCACCATGGATGATTAATGGTTATGGAAATTTAAGTACAAAAACCCAAAAGTAACTAACTGAGAAACCCAACACATCAAACCAGAACATTGAATCAAAACATGAAATCGACAACAAGGTGAGGTATGAAAAGCATAGATAGATAACAGAGAGAGGGAAATGGAGTTCCTAATTATAGTCACATGCATTCCCTTGTGGAGTTTGTGATTAATTGACTTGGTAAGATCCTTTCTCAGTCTAGATCAAAACCAACCACTTTCAGTGACTTCGCATAGACATTCTAAGGTAAGTCCATCCCCTGAGACACAAGAATGCTCCCACAAAACAACCACCATTCCAAATTGGAGTGAAGGTAGGAAGTGAGAAAGGGCCTTCGTTAGAGGAGACAAGACAAGTCTCATAACCAGTGCTTGTAGCCCTTTTTATTTGGTCTAAGGGATGTGCTTTAAATTCCCATGTTGTTTTTTTTTTATGGGAACCACACTATGCAAAGACCCATGCATTTTTCACATTTATTTTTTCCAAGAGGTGTGCTTTGAATCCTCATCTTTTTTTTTTTTTGGTGAGGACCACACCATGCAAGGACTTATTTAACTTCCTATTATGAAATGACGTGGAATGATGAGAAGCTTTCGAGAACACTCCTGCACACAAGAAAACAAAAAAGCACAAAGAATACTGCATTCCTTTAAAGCCACACCCTGTCCAAACCTTTGATTCCTTCCCAATTCCAAAAACTATAGAAGTCACCAATTTATTAAAGTTGCATTAATGAAGAAGAGACTGCATGCTTCCAAAACAAGGAAAACCATAGAGTATGTGGATGGGTAGATGATGTGGACTTAGTGCCTGTTACATGAAAAGAAACCATGTCCCAGTCGTCAGTAACGACATTCAAAATCAAAAACCAAACATCAATAATCAAATTACAAATGAAGCATACCACCATCGAGTAGTGCATTATCATTGTACCTACCACCTTATTAGCAGAAAAAGTAGAGAAACACATCAAACACAAGCAAACATAACCATAAAAGAAAGTAAAAGAGTAGACAATAGATACTGAATATATTAACAATGGTGTAAAACAAAAACTAAGAGAAGACCAATAACCTTAAAAATACAAATATGTAAAACAAGAAAAATGTAAAACAAAGAAGATGAAAACAAAAAGTTGTAAAACCAAAAATGTGTCAAACAAAAAGGTCAAAAATTAAGGAGCCACCTAAGGTGTTATTATGGGTGACCATCTACCCCACGACTAAGTTGAAAGGGAGAGATTTGAAAGATTGAGCGTGGTTGTCCATCTGACAAGGTGTTTGTTGCATTGGTTGGCTTGGGCTCATGGAAAGGTTTTAGTTGTTGAATGTTAACTAGTTGTTGCTTGTCTAGGCTATCAAATTTGTAGATTATCATGGCTCGAGATGGAAAAGTCTCATCAATGATGTAAGGGCATTTTCACAATGTTTGAAATTTGGTTCGTTGGGGTACATGTGCAAGATTCCAATAGAGAACCTTGTCTCTTCGTTGAAACTTGACTTTTCTTATTTTGAGGTTAGGACGTTTCTTGTTGAATGCCTTATGTGTTTCGTTGGATGACAAGGTCATTAACCAATTTTTGTCTAGCAAGTTGAGACTCATTAATCATTCTTTTTGTGCTAGACTTAGATCTAGGTCAAGGTCATAGGTTGTAGAGAGTGTATGGAACTTGGATTGGATGGGCAATGTTGGTAGTTTTCTGTACACAAGATCATAGGAAGAATAACCTATGGGAAGCTTCTATGTGAAGCGATAAGCCCAAAGGGCATCATTTAATTTAGTGCTCCAGTCCCTTCGGTATTTGCTAATGGTGTGCATTAAGATTTTGTAATCTCCTGATTAGTAACCTCAGCTTGACCATTGGCTTGGGGTGATATGGTATTGTGAGTTTATGTTCAACCCCCAAATGCTACATCAGCTTTCAGAAAGTGGCACTTGTAAAATGAGTTCCATTATTAAAAATTAACTCATGAGGTACACAAAACCTGTTTATGATGTTTTCTTGTACAAATCAAGTAGCAGTAGTGAATGTATAGTCGGTGATAGCTATTTCTTCTGGCCACTTAGTATAATAGTCAACTGCAATTATTATATATGTCTTTCCATTTGATAAAGGTGTGATGGGACCCATAAAGTCAATGCCCCAAATATCAAATGGCTCAAGAGGTTGTATCCATTGTTGTGGCCCCTCCATTCAAGTTGTCATTCCACCATCTCTCTGGCAACAATCACAAGCGCGGACAAATTGGTATGCATCCCTAAAGATGGTTGGCCAATAATACCCTACCATGAGGATTTTTATGGTCGTGCGTCTCCCAGCATAATGGCCCCCACAAGGACCTTCATGAGCATCTTAAGGAACACATAGTTGATCCATATCAGGAACACACCAACGAACCAGGACATTAGAACAGATTTTGTAAAGGTTTCCCTTAATTTCCATGAAGTACTTAACCTAGTGAAGAAACTGTTGTTTCTTTCTAGTGTCCAACCCTTGCAGCAGTTCTTGCTTGAGTAGATAAGTGAGGATGTTGTCATACCATTTTGGTTCATTGGGCATTTGTGCATTAATAGCACCTACAAGGAGATATTCGTTAGGGAATTAATCAGATAAAGGGCTCTCTTTCTCCTTGTCATCCCATATTAGTCACAATAAGTGATCCACGACCACATTCTTCACACCTTTATGATCTACCATCGTGAGATTAAATTCCTGCAAAATCACAAGCCACCGTATGACATGGGGGCTCACCATCTGTTTGTTCATTAGAAATCTAATGGCACTATGATCTGTGTGCACAAACACTTTGTAGCCAAGCACATAGTGCTTGAACTTCTCTAAAGCGAACACCACTACCATCAACTCGTTTTCTGTGGTGGTGTAGTTTAGTTGTGCACTTGTAATGCTCTGGCTTGTACAGTAAATATAATATGGATGTTTTTGATCATCCATCTGCGTAAGCACTACCCAAAAAGCATAATTTGATGCATCGGTCATCACATGAAATGGTCTGGACCAATTTTGTGCTTGAAGAATGGGAGTTTCAACAAGCTTTTGCTTCAATTTTTGAAATGCTGATTCACATGCAGGGGTCCAAACAAATGATGCATCTTTTTTTGTCAATTCTACCAACGGCTTGATGATTTTGGAAAAATTCTTGATGAATCGCCAGTAATAGCCAATATGACCAAGGAATGATCAAACTTCTTTGACTATTTCAAGTTAGTGGGTTATTCCATGGATGATCCTTATTTTTTCAGGGTCCACCTCGATTCCTACTTTTGAGATGCAATGTCCCAAGACTATGCCTTCTTGGACCATAAGATGGCTCTTTTGCCAATTGAGCCGAAGGTTTGTTTCGACACATCTCTTCAACACCTGCTCAAGATGGTCCAAAGCTTGCTTGAACATAGCTTCATATGTAGAAAAATCATCCATAAAGACTTCTACCCCGCTACCGATCTATTGTTGGAAAATGCTGAGAACTAATCGTTGAAATGTGGTTGGGGCATTACATAGATCAAATGGTATCTATCGGTAAGCAAAAGTCCCCCAAAGACTTGTGAAAGTTGTCTTTGCCTGTTCCTCTAGTGCAATCTGGATTTGGTTATAACCACTATAATCATCTAGAAAGCTATAGAAGCTGTGCCCCAAAATGGTATCCAGCACTTGGTCGATGAAAGGCAACGAAAAATTATCCTTGAAAGTTTCCATGTTGAGCAGCCAAAAGTGAATGCACACCCACCATTTCCCTCCTTTCTTTGGCACAATCACGAGTGGGCTGGCCCACTCACTATCTGTGATAAGGTAAATGAATCTCGCTTTGAGGAGTTGTTCAATCTCCTCTTTGACAATCTGTTTTAACTTGGGATTCAAATGCCGCTGCGACTATCATTTCGGCTTAACGGTGGGGTCGGTGTACATCCTATGCTAGCATATTCTTGGATCTATCCTAGTGAGCTCAGAATATGACCAATCAAAGGCTACTGATCACTTTTTAATAACTTTTTGTTCTATTCTATAGGAAGCTTGGCATTAATGATAACTGGCCTCCCATTTTTCAAAAATATGTACTCCATTCCAACTAGTAGTGTCTTTAAATCAAGGGGCTCTTGTTTAAAATTGTTAGGAATTTTCAACTTACCCCAATTAACATCATCATTTTCTTCTTTAGAGAGCTAGTGGTGAACTTGCTCGAGTTCATCCATACTTGCAGCGTACTCATACATTAGGCCCTCAGTCGATTCCATGCATAATGTACTGCTGCTAGCATTAGTTGTCAGCCACTAGGTGTCCTCTTGTTTTGTGATTGCTGCATACAGACATCTCTGGATATCAACTTCTAGTACATGTTGCTTGCATGCAGAGATAGATGTTTTCTTTACTAACCATACTTCTGCACACAATGGCACCCTAAATCATTGTACGTGATACATGGAACTCTCTTCTTCTTGATCTTTCCAAATTCATTTTCTTTTGATATTTTCAAGGAAAGATCTCTAATGCCCATTTTGGCATAAACAATACTTAGCCACGCCTTTCCCATAATAATTGAAAATCCCCCCTTGCAATTCTCCACTTTGATTACTAGGAAATCAACGGGATATGACCACCTACAAATGGTGGTGACAATGTCCTTAACTAGTTCCAATGGAATAGTGATGGACTGGTCCACTAGTTCTAGCTGGATGTTACTCTTCTTCAAAGGAGAAAGGTTCCACATTGTGTACATCTCATGTGAGATCAAATTAACACTAGAACCAGAGTCAAGAAGAGCCTTACAAGGCTTCTTCCTAGCAATTTGCAAGTAAACTAGGGGACTCCTAGGATTAGCTAATTTTCTAGGTAGGTTACCAGCCCAAATCCAATTGGATACTGCATGTGTCAGCATTACAGTATGGATTTGAGAAGGATTTTGGTTTGAATGGGACTTGGATAAAGAGGAAACAGAGGAAGTTGGAGGAGTAGGGTTACCAACCACCAATGTGTTTGAGGGCTTTGGTGGACTACGAAGCCGAAAGAAGGATCTTGTTTTTGTTCATGATTTCGATCGGCTTGATGGATTAATCAATTGTAGATTAACTACCCTTGTAGTGTTCCTTTGTTGTGGTTGTGTAGGCAATTCACCCTACATGGATGGAGCAGGTGGTAGCTCTGTAGGAGGTGGAGTAGGTGCAAGAATAGAAGGTGCATGAGGGTAGTAGGTGGTATCCCTCCTTGGATAGGGTGATTGGTTGTTTTAAGAGGGTAGTGGTGAGGTTGGTAAGTAGTAACATGACTAGAGAAGTCCCTTAGAGATGAAGGTTGCTAAACATAGTAACTATAGGAATCTAGTTACCGATAAGGGTATTGTTGCCTTGGAGGTGGCAATGCCCACAATTGTGGTTGCTTCCATTGTTGGTATACTTTGTAAGGTTACAGAGGAGTTTCACTTGGGTAGTACTGCTATGGTTGGTGGAATTGTCGAGGATTACCTTGTGGATAAGGCAATCTTTTTAGTGTTTTCCTTTGTGCAAGTTGTGAATGTAAGGCATACACCCCAGATTCCTACAAGTGTGATACAAATGGACAACATCCCTTAGGATGTTCATACTGGCAAACATCACACCCAACATCATCATCTGAATCATTATCTACAACCATCTCTATTGCAGCCATTTTACCTTTGCCCTTAGATATGGCATGTTCAGCTTCTTTACGTCTCCGACGCTCTCACTCACCATCTTGCTCATTGGACTCTTCAGCAATTTTAAAAACAACTTGAAACCTATTGTCCATGGAGTCCCATAATTGATCAACCTTAGCCATGATTTCTGATTGCAATTTATGGAATGGTAAGGTTTTCTAATTAACCACCTCATCTCTAGCGAATTCATCCTCACTGTCACAAAATCGAACCCCCTTTTTTTCAAATAGAAGGATCCCTATTGTATTCTTCTATACTTTCACTTTTTCTTAGTTCTCCCTCCTCCTTGGCTACCTGCTCAATTAATTTTTGAATCCAATGGGTGCTTAACTCTATTAATCTCCCTTGGGCATAGACGCCAAGGGTTTTCCTGGTTTCAGACTGTAACCCATCTATGATATGACGAAGCTGATTAAGTTAAGAGTATCCATGGCCAGGACACCTATGCAATAGAGAGTAACATCAACCAATAGCAGCATCCAAGGGCTCATGATTTTCTTGTTTCCACCTTTGAATTTTTTTCCTTAGATTGGATACTTGGGAGTACATTTGATATTTGTCATTGAATAATTCCAACATCGTACTCCACCACCTGATTGTTTCTAGTTCCAAGGATCGATACCAATTTTCTGCTTCCTTTATGAGTGTCCTTGAAAATAATTTTAGCTTTTGCCAGTCATTTTCAATATTCTGCAAAGCACATGCATCTTGGAAGGCCTAAAGATGATTTTGCAGATTAGCATCATATCCTCCCTCGAACCGAGGGATGTTGTTCATATTCAACCTCTTTATTCTAGTATCCTTCACATGCCTTGTTGGAATCCTCACAACCTCTGCAATATTCAATATGCCCCGAGTAGCAAGTAGAGGTTCATCAAGGCCATGATGGTGGTGCCTACGATGTTCTCTACTAGCCCTCCTATCTTGATGATGGGCCTCTCTAGATTTCCCACGTCTTCAATCACGATTGTCCCGACGGTCCCTTCTATTGTTCCGGTCTCATCGGTCACCTCCATCATAGTTATTTCTTCTATGGCCATGATTTGAACCAGATGAAGAAGAAGACAACAATGATGAAGGGGAAGAAGAAGGGGAACTTACTCTTCATTGACACCTATCATCCTTTCTTCGATGTTCGCGACCACANGGTGCTCTAGCTACTGATCCCTTAATCTTTGCACTTTAGTGGGATGATAATCCCTTGGGTTGGGATCTCACATCTTGTATTCTCCATGGAGATGTTGAAGCCCATGTCATGCAAGCATTAGCTAGAGAATTGCTAGAACAGATTGGTCAGGTGGCAACACAATGTTGCCTTCCATCTCACGCCACCGCATCAATTCATCTTGATATAAGATGAAGGTAAAGTTTGTTACATACTCATCGGGATGAGCATATACCACCCGATATTGTTGAGGCACTTGAACTGCCTTGGGCGAAGATGGGCTCTTATGAGAAGAAGACATTTTGTGTTAATAAACTTGTAAACAGTGTGTTGTTAAGGTTTAATTTAATAATAATAATTTTAATTTTGTTTTTGTAAGATTTGACTCTTACAGTTCGAACAACGAGGTTACTAAGTTTCACTAGGTTTAGATAGCGCACGAAGAACTACAGTCCCCAGCAATGGCACCAATGATGAGTGGCAAGGTACCCCTACACCCAACCATACGAATCACAAGCGTTCAAGTGCAATCTGGTCGAATTCCGTAGACTATAATAACTAAGTACACTAAAGCTAAACAGTGTGTGCGTGTTGTTCGTTCATTGTCTTCCCAGTCCCACTTGTGGAATGCAATTGTATGGTTAAGTGTGACTGAGGCATAAGATTTTTATTATTTTGTGTTTTTATGGAATTACTTACCTAGAACAAGAATAAAAGTAAGAGTGATTAAAAATAAGAGCAATTAATTGTTAAGTAAACTATAGTCTAATCTAGCCTAACACAAGTAACCATTCCCACTTCCCAAACACATCCTGAACTTTATGCAAACACTGTTGGGCTATCAAACGCTAATCATTTTTAAGCTACCAAGTGTCACACATATGCTCAAAGGGGTCGTGCTTGTGTAATTTAATGATTTGCTTAATTGATCAAAATTAATTACTACATAAATAACATTAATGTAAATTGCATGAAATAACAATATGTAAATGCACAAGAAAGAAAATCTCAAGTGCTACAAGGAATGGATCAAAGAGTTCGTCTTTATTGCCAACACAATGGTGTGCTCAAGTACATCAATGCTTGAATAAAGATTCGTTCACACTTAGACCTCTTGCTGTGGGCACTTGGAAAATATTCTAACTTTCAAATGGACAAACTGTAAGAGTTTCGCTACTTGACTGCCAAAAACTTACTCCCGATTGTGTGCCTGGGCGCTGTATTTATAAACCCAAGAGTAACCCTGCGATATCAAATGTACAATATCGCATCTTGGGTCGTGATATCGTGTACCCAATATTGTGTACCCGATATCGCAGCCACCCCGATATTGGAGTGATGAAAAACATGATTTATTAGAAAGCATTGCTTACTTGGCAAGTGGTATATGGTATGTAAATCCAAAGTTCAATTTCAAGGGGTATATTAATTTGTTGGAACCTGAACTAATTGAAACATAGGTACACTCAAGATTTATAGAAGTTTATAACTAAGTGCTACCTAGTAGAATTGAACTTGTAACCTAAGGTTACTAGGCTAAGGGGTATATTAATTTGACACACTTGCAATTTGCTTAAAGTTAATAGAAGCATCATGTTGGGAACACCACATTATTGATGAAATCCTCCAATGCCATGCCAACTTACCATGACTTAATTTGTTGGTATCATATGGATTGCCTACTACAAATTCATGTTTTCTTACGGAAAATATTAATTGCCAACCAAATGTTCTCTTAGCTTTCCAATGCTACAAATAAGTGCAACAAGGTTGGAATTTGACACCTTTTTTAGGTGTTTTTGCATGAGTTTGGTGTAAAATAAGCTAGTTTTTGAACATGAGACATCATTAGAACACTAAAAAAAATTAAAAATGGGTTAATATGACACTTTGATATTTCAAAAGGCATCATTTAATTTCAAAATATCAAAAAAAAATATGTTTAAATAGAAAAATAAGTGGATCTTTAAGTATGTTTTACAATTTTTATTCTTATATGATAAAATAAGTTAATAACAATATATTTAATGTTGATGTTCATTTTAAAGTCTAATGGTATATTATATTTATACTAACAAACTTGTATTTTCTATTTTAACTTGTAATGATAAATAATTTTAAATTATCAAAATACCAATGACACCAGTAAGTAAATGTATTCTAGCATCTTTTAAAAGTTGAGCATCTAGGTGATACTTAGTGAAGTTTTGAAATTTTAACCCTGTACGCATACACATCTGCATCACCCACCTACTAGCTTAAATGGTCGAGGTTGTAAAAGTCAAATGCCACTCTAGTCATGCAACATCAAAAAGTGTGTCTAGTAGACAATAGTGACTTTGCCTCAAAAAGTGTCTACTAGACAATACTAAGTTATAAAGATCAATTCTAGTAGATAAAATTGAGTTATAAAATTCTAATTTGACTATATATCTTGGAGAGGTAAATGTTGTTAGAAAAATATTTTGAGTTCCAACACCCTTCTAAAATAGTTTCAATTCCCACACCCACATTTTCACTAAAGTCATTCTCCACTTCTCTAGCTTAACTAAATTTGGAGCAAAGAAGGGATAAGGAAACTACGTCAAAACCTTATTAAAGGTTGCATGGAGGAACTAAGGGAAATTAAACCCTGAAAATAATGTTAATAATAAGAAAAATCTTGTACATCACATGCATTAAGTAGATGTGATCCAAAAGAATGAGTGTAAGTACACCCCAAAATATATAGCCAACATTATACCTTAGAATAATTATAGATAAATATAACGGTGCCTCAAGTAACTTTTTAAAACTGAAATTATAATTTTTTACTTACATCCACTAAGACATCTTGGATTGATTTGACTAGTTTTAGAATTCCTTTTTAAAAAAAATTTCTAATTTATAAACTCAATGTTGCCCAATAGAATCAAACCTATGACGTGGGTTACCAAGCCAAAACTTTTGACAGTTTTTAGTTTTTGGGAAGTCCATTTGGTTGTACATCCTTAAAACTAATTTTTAAAAATCAACAGTAGAAAATTAATTATTGGCTAGTGTTGCACCCAAAAAATAATAATGATTAAGAAAATTCACATTACATCAAATCATGAACATTGAAAAAAGAGCATAGAGAAAAAGCCCAACAGTTGCCGAACTCTTTTCAAGTTTTCATCTTTAATTACAACCAATATTCAAAAACCTCTCGTCTATGGTAGTAAATGGATTAGGCTTTACCCTTGTTTAAAAGCACCTTTAGGGGTTTGCACTTTTTACCAAAAACTTTCAGGTAAAGAGAAGAAGAATGCTCTCTATAAAGAAAAGTAAATGCAATGACCAAAAATAAAAAACAAATTGCAAGAGAAGTCAAAAGTTTTTCCAATATAGAAGAAATTAACATTGCAAGAGGCAAACTAATTGTTGAACCTTCATTGAAAGTTTTCTTCGTTGTAACTAAAAAAGCAATATCTTTATGAATTTGATGGAAAAGAACTATACAAAGAAGATACCAAAAACTTTTTACTAGGATTCCCAATTTCTACATATTTTTATGGTGAGAAATAATTTAAAAATAATTTAAATAATTCCTTTTTGTTTTTAATTATTTTGATTTTGACCTAGATTTAATGTAATTTATCTGATTTTTATGATTAGATAGATTTTGTTTGATGTAGAGTTGGGAAGCTTTCTAATCCAATCTTCTTAGCTTTACAACTTTATTTCAATGTATCTTTCTTCATTTGATTTCCCTGCCACTCTTTACAATTCCACTGACCAGTAAATTTTCCAAAAAAAAAAACTGAATTTAAGGAATTCTGAATCTGATCTGAAAAATCCAAAGGCTTAATAAAGATAATTAAAAATTTCAGTTTCAAGTTTACGATTTTATAACCGTCATTTAATTGAAGTAACTCCAACGTTACTGTAAATGGGTCTCAGCATAAGCCACCCCATTTCACGGCAGAGGTCAGACTTGAAAAATATCAGATACGGCAAAAATAAACAGCAAAGCCTCTCCGACTAGATGGGATGGGTAAAATCAGGAAATCAATAACAGCAAATCGGAAAACACGTTAACATAAACATAGCAAGAACAAACTTATGCATATCGAGAATCTCAATTTTGCTGCAATCGGGAGACAATTAATTGGCTTGCATTGCCCATGAGTTGACAAAGATGCCAGAAAGTTATTATCCACATTTTCATTACAAAATTGTAACTGAAACCGTAACCTTGGTTATGGATAATATATACTATAATTTAACGTTACAGCATCAGCCATTTCATATTATTGGTACTTCGCATAAAGAAATTGATTGGCAGCCCATCCAAAATATGCATCGGCCATTGCAGCAATTCAAAACAGTTATATTATTGGCATACAAAGATCCGAAAAACACGAATCAAAATTTGAATTAATACAAAAGATCTTAGCATAGCATTAATACAAGGAATGCAGTTTGTTATATGCCTTGCCTTTGAATTTATCAGAGGAATGGCTACCGATAGAATAAATGGGAGGAAGTTTGCAAGATCAAGACTCTGTATAACTGAAAATCCTCTGCATCATCAAAGTTCGTATAATCCAAAGGTTTCATATAACGCCCATGCCAACCACCCTCCAAGTCGTCATTATACATCTGTTCTGCGATATGGCATGTAGCGGTGATCTTTTGCAGCATTTTTCTGCCTTTTATTTGCAATGAAACTTTCAAGTTTGCCAGACTCCTGGAGAAAATATAATGGAAGTTTAATCCATTGTGAAAATTTTCAGTATCAATGACAACCGTCACGTACAATTGAAACAAGGTTACTTTTAACAGTGACTCGAATTTCTGGGCAAGTTCCTTTTTCTTAATCTCCGCTGCAAAACACATGTATGTCAAAGAATGAAATAGACATATTACCCTAAACATTTTTACCAAAAGGGGAAAAAATCAATATAATCAGTGAGATTTTGCACTAACATTTCTTTAGGTACAATGGCCTTTTCCCCTGCTTAATAGCCTGCTTCTCCTCCTCCTTATGTGCACGTACCTTTTCAGAGCGTTCTTTACTTTCCTGAGCTCTCTTTAATTCATTATCCTGAAGAATTTCACAATTAAGTAAGAAGGCAACACAACATTGTGAAAAATCTAGGCGAATTTCTTATCTAAATGCATTTCCAATCTAGCTTTGAAGTAATTATATATCCTGCAAACAACAAAATGCAGAAATCAATTGCAGACTGGAAAATGACCTCCAGCGGTTGAATGGGTTGAGAAATCAAAAGGTCCTAGGAAACAAAAGCCAAAACCCCAGATTGGCTGGTTCAATCCTTTAATGGTCTGTGACAATTACAGGCCAATGCTATAATTACTTATTACTCAAGTTATAACTGCTTGTCAGTGGTTGCATCTCCAGCAAATCTTGTTGCTAAAATGGAAAATTGGAGAGAGGGTCTAGAATCACGGGACTTACAAATAAGCAAACATAATACATGAAATGTAATTTCAATGAAAATGTAAACCTTGATAAAAAAAGAAGCAACAATTCACGAAAAAAAAAAACTCTCGCAATTTAAATAGCTCCATTACCTAGGATCAATGCTCCAAACAGATGGTGAACCCGATAAAATATAAGAAATAGTATTAAGTATTATTGTCAAAATGAAGACAAGCCAGTGGCAGTGGATTGAAAGTATCCCAATAAGGCAGAGGAAAATTCTTCAGAACAGTGTTCATGTTTCCTATGGAAAATTTCAAGTAAAAATATTAAAAGGTTTTGTAACTTACCCCTTAGTGATGGTAAAAGATTTCAAATAAAAGTGTTAAACACAAATGGTAAAACAGAACTCATGTAACTTACTCCTTAGTGATGGTAGAAACATCTAAAAGGTCATGTTTCCTATCAAACTAATTTTCTACACTTCAATCAGTTTATAGGCCTTTTTCTCTACTTTTACTTTTTTTTTTCTAATTTTTTTTATTTCTGCAAGTATATTCTTCTCATAAACATACCACTTTTCAACATCTCTAAGCATAATACAATACCAATATCCCTTGTAAAGGAAATATATGTTCATGAATATGTATAAATGCT